>JBBYHL010000004.1:16976544-17081875 GCA_038381835.1 Adansonia madagascariensis
TGTTTGAATGTCAATGACTCGAGTTTGGACCCATAAACATAAAGAAAATAAGAAATATCCTCTGCTTTACTTTGTCCCTTGCTAGTAATAGCACTGTTACAAATTGAAAAATCACTTTAAAATCCAAAATGATTTTTTAAGAATTTTATAATATTTTTCACTAAAAGTGTGTCAAAATACCTTTAAAACGAGGTCTTGTTCATCCTCGGATCAGTCTGGATGAAAGAGTTATGATTCTTCAAACTTAGACTGTCCAGAATCACTAGAGTAAACAAAGTGCATCCTGGTTGGGCCCTTTAAGCCCACAAAACGGTTTTTCCAAATCCATCCAGCATTTTTCCTAAAACGTTTATGAAATTCCTTTTTTGGAAAGATATTATTTGTAATTTTTTGATACCAAATGAGTCCGAAATGATTTTTCAAATTTTGACACACCTTATCCCTCATATGCTCTGCTAGCAGTGAAATTAATCCAAACTTGAAAATTTATTCCTTGGAAAGTGACTTTTTGGGATATTGGGAATATTTTTATGTTGACCCTTATCGAGTTACCTTTCTAACTGTATCTTGTCCACCCTCTAAAGCCTTCAAACTAATTTAGAATAAATTCAGGAAGCAGGATAACGCGATGTTGTCCTCTGTTTTTAGTTATGGTCAAAATTTAGTTGTTTTCTCGAATTTTGTCTCGAGACATTTGAATGTCTCCATATCACCCTGAGCAGTCTTAAGAACATGCTTTGACCTCCCATAGGCTCGTATTAAGGCATAAACATATTTTACATCTTTACCATCGTTATTCATAATAATTTCTTTTACCAAAAGTTATTGAAAGGCTCACATATTTCCTAAATCACAAAGTTTTGTCAACTTAAGTTTTCTAACTCAACTTCTCTAAAGAGTGTCAGATGTGTCACTTTTAGGGATACTCCAACCCTACTTTTCAAAATTTTTAAGATTGAAAATCTTCCTTTGTCAAAATGATTTGTCATCCACGGTGATACTCTAACCTTGACTTTCCGAAGGGATGCTCCAACCTCGCTTTTCAAAATTGTCAAGATTTAAAAATCCTCCTTTGTCAAAATTATTTGTCATCCACAGGATACTCCAACCCTATCTTTCAACTACAATTAATTTTTTCCTCCTTCCCGAACTTTCATGAATATGTCAAACAAATCTCATTCAATCAAGAAACCCAGATGCATGCCAAAATTATCGATTCAGTTATTCCCAAATAATCGATGCCAATTGTGAGATAAATTCCAATAGTCTATTCCTTTTCTTTATCATTGCATTGAATGATCCATGTTTTATTACTTCATTTATTGCCTTACTAATGTGATTTCTTTGTGATGATTATTTGCATTCATGTTTTGAAATCATTTCAAATAAAATTAAAGGTAATGTTCCCCACAGGTATCTCTCCAGTGCCCAAAGTGGAACATTCCATTTTCAAAGTAAAATCCATAGGTCATTTTATTAAAAATTTCTATATTCCTCATTCTTCTGGGGCGTATATGAGATTAAATCTTTTTCATCAAAACCTGGATTTGTATTTTTATAAGATTCATGCATTAAAAAAGGGTTATATCAAAATAGTGACGAGGTAAGATCGAAAGAATCAAAACCAAGATGAGACATAGCTAGTAAGGTATCAATTTCAGGTGTCACAAAGAGGTTCATACCTAATCGTGTGTAACCAACTCCCAAACCTAAACGGTGAATCTTAGTACTACATAGACCACAGCATTGATGTTTTGAGTTTCGTAACTCAAAACATAGGATTTAATAGGCATCTGGTTATGCCTAGCCTAAAATGGTTGGTGATGACTCATACGTTGACCATTTTGTGATGGTCATCCGAGACCAATAAGATGAGCGATTCATCTTATGGTCCCCTTCACTGTGTCACAAGTTGAGAGTCCGTACATTTTCATTTTCATCACATCGTAAAAGAAAAATCTCAGTCAAGAAGACATTTTCAAGTGAAGAAAATATTGTAAGTCATACGCACCCATAGATCCACAAAGATCCACCCTGAGGTACATTGCGATAGCTTGGCAACTCTGTTGAGGATTGTATAGAGAGTTAGGCCAATAACTAGCCATGTCTTGCTAGGTTCCTAGTTCTTTCGATCTTTGGTCATTATTTAACTATGACCTTTTTTTTCATTTTATCAACTAATCTTTTGTTTGGCATGATTGTCAAGATTGTCTTATTTTTGAATAACCATCAGTTTAATAAAAATGGTAATAGAAAAGTAAACAAAAAGGTTTAATCATGTCCCAGTCATACACCACGCACTTGCATGTGCATTAGTGTCCCCCAAACTCCATGGCATGCTATAACCCAATCATTAGGAGGAAGTGAGCTATCCGCCTTCACGAGTAACCCTCCGTATAGGCATGGCAATAACTTTTCGGATGTAAATTACCTATATCTCATGAGTAACCTTCCGTATTTGTATAGGGAAATACATCCAACGGATCAAACCTGTTTTGCCAAACCCGTGATGGGTCTAGGATTGGGGTACCTCGACTATCCTTACTGGATGGAGAAGCAATTCAGATACCTATTTAGGCGTTAACTTAAACCTTATATAATGAGCCCTAAGAGCTAAACCATGTCAAACCATACCAAAATACTGCTAGAATACCTGAAGAATAGGTTCACTCAAGGAAACATTCCTAACCTTTACTCTTAATTACCATAATTATGTACGTGACAATGAGTATACAATTGTCACCCGTATTTGCATTTTTATCATTTATCAAGGCATGCCGTCGTGCCGCTCGAACGATGGCTAACCTTTGTATAAATAAGTGACGGTGAACAAAATCCATCATTCACAATGTCTTATACTGTAAGCCGTTATGCTGTCTGAGTCATGGCTTAACTAGCATTCGCACTAGTGGTGATAAATGAATATTACTACTAGTCAGTTATTTTTCCATCAAAATAAGATTTTGCATCACCTCATGAAGGGTAGATTGCATCCCGGCATGTTGAAATGCTGCTCGTTTCTCATCTCACCACCTTGGTTGAGACATGTTATGAAGTTTTTGTTCTAATGTTATTAAATTCTTTATTTCCTTACATTTGTCTGCTATATGTTCCACTAACTTATTTTCCTTTTGTTTATGTTTTGGTGCATGCATCATTTCATCATAACCATCATGACTATCATCATTTTGGGACAATCGTTCTGGTTTGGTGTTCAGCAAAGGGCATCATTTATGGAGCAACAGCTTATCTCAACTATCGAGTCCTTTGAAAACATCAGAATATGGTAAGACGGGGACATCCTAAAGCTTGAATACATCTTAGAAATGCATGAAGAGGTCAAGATCGATTTCTGTCAGAATAATTGTCAGGAATTGAAGCACATTTAGGATAGTTAGGATAACGATGAGAAAGAAGCCTTCACTAAAAAGTATGGGGATATAGCTCTTTTACTTCGAGTTTAGTTGGATGATTGCTTGTTGTGAGCAGCAACACAGTTTTGGAATTTGGCTTACCGATGTTTCACCTTCAACCAATAAGATTTAGTCCCTACCATTGATGAGTATACAGCTCTGCTCAACATAGAAAAGGCCAAGTCAGACCGGATTTACTGCAAAGCGCTAATGCATCCTCCATTCAAGAAAAGGTCGAGGCAAATTCTTAGAGCCACAGAAGCATGGGTTGATAGTTACATCAAAGTAAAAGGAAGTAGCAAATGCATATCTTGGGCCAGCTTGGAAAAGGGTATGGTAAATCTTTCTGATCAAAAGAAAGCTCAAGATGTCTATGCTCTGGCAATTTATAGGCTCATTATATTTTTGAAGACTTTTGGTTATGTAGAGGCGGCAGTCACAAATTTCTTTTCTCGCCTATGTTGCAACATCAACCCTGCTTCTGCCATCATCATCGAAACCATTCATGCGCTCAGTTTTTGCAAAAGAACGAGTACAAGGAGGTTTATCGGGTGCGCTCTATTGCTCCAGATATGGCTCCTAGGTCACTTTGTGTCAGGAAAAGGAGAGTCAGGCAAAATTTCTTCTTCAAGGTTAATCATCTTTCCATAACATTAGAGGAAGAATGTCATCAAGATAAGACAGAACAGCATTGGGTCAAGGAATTACAAAATGTCAAGGAGGAAGAAATCACATTGAGAGCCCCATGGGTGTTCCCTCAATCGGTTGTGTACAGATATGGAGACTACGCTTTCGTACTGCTTCTGGGATTATGAGGAAATACCAGTTATTCTTCTCTATTGGTATTGCATCAGTTCTAGTGCCAACAATTCATCCCGTTCTTCAAAGACTTGGGACATTAGGATTTTGAATACAGAGAGCCTAATTATAAAGTAAAAGTCCAGTTAGCTTCCAAGCCTAGAAGAATGTCCATTGTCTGGAAAGATACTAGAGAGGAAGCCCCACCATGATTGGATATGAAGAATGGAGACTCCACCATATTAATGATCCATTGCCACCACCTAACTCCTAGATACTACAAATCTTAATAGAGGAACCACCTTCAGAGATTGAGCTACTTAGGAGAGAGTTTGAACGAGAAAAGGCATCCTTTGCCATAAAAATCTCTCGACTTAAGAAGGAAAAGGGCCAACTAGAGATGGATATCTATTTCAGGAGCAGTAAAATGGATCAAGTCGTTAAAAAAGGGGATTGCTTTAAAGATGACCTTGAAAGCCTAACTAAGGATTATGTGACACTCTGCAAAGCTAACAAGTCCCGATGTATTGGCAAGACATCAGTCGAATGGGAAGCTAAAGTTGCCACTCTCAATCACAAGCTGAATCAGCAAAAGGAGGAAGTGAGAACCAGCAAAGAAAAATTCACAATGGCACGTGCTCTTGCTTCCACCTAATAATAAAGGAATTAAAGACTCGAGGCCCAAATGCAAGATGCGAGAGCCACCAGGGTTGAAAATGAAGCCCTCATTCACAGAATCCAAGAGTTAGAATAGTTTCTCCAGGTTCATCAAGGTCATATCAATAAACTAACAAAGGCTTCCGAGCAACGCGAATTAAAGTGGCAAGTGACAATCAACCAAGCACGTCTGAACTACCAAGAACAACATTAACATTTCACTGAACAAGTTCAGATGGCTCATCAAGAGGTGGATGACATGATTGAAGCAGTTCGGTCTATAAGGTGAGACATTGTACCTATTCAAGATTATGAGCAACAACTTTTGGGTTTCCTTGATCATGTGATTACACAATGTAATCACATTAGTTATTTTCAGATTGAATCATGTCGTAAAAGAAAAACCCTTTTGCGACTCTATGACTGATGTTATTGATGAAGCTGTTCCAAGAATTAATTATCTCTAATGTATATGCACATTTAATTTCACCATTTTTCATTACACTTGCATCAATCATTCATTATCTTAACTCGTCATTGCATCATAAATGCTCATCAATAAATACATTTTTAAATAAAAGTCTAATATGGGAATTGGGCCATAAAAGTGCAAGGGATTCCGAGATTAATTAGGAACACGAAACCTTACATCACACACTATTACAACACACGATGTCATAAGCAAATCATAGAGAGTGATCATGAAGCTCGTATTAAGCGACTTGAGCTAATGGTTAAGGAATCACAAGACCAGATGTTTCATCAGCAATATGAAATGCAAAATCAAATCGCAAAACTTATGGAACTAATGACCACCTCTATGAAAGAAAAAGGGCAAGCCAGCATTGCTGAAACAAGGAATGATCCTCCTAATGCTGAAAGTCCCCTTGCCAATAATCTAGAACCTGCCCAAGGGGAAACTAGACAAGAATAATGGCCTACTCCTACACCTGCTACTCAGGCTCTACCAGTTATCTACCTAAATCCCATTGTGATAGGTTAATTTATTCCCGGTGCTCAAAGTGTGAATGTAGGAGTCTCATCGACAGATCTGATAACCCTTGACCATAAGGAACCAGAGAGAATAGAAGGTTAAAAATCCACCATGACTATCAAAGAAGTGAACAAATTCTAGCTACTAGACAAATACCTCCAAGCTATCAAAGGGAGTGATAAGTTTGGAGCTTTTGATGCGCAATTGCTATCTTTGGTGTCTGACGTTATCATTCCCCCAAAGTTTAAAGTCCCAGAGTTTGAGAAGTTTAATGGAACCACCGTCCCTTCCATCCATGTTCGAATGTACCTATGAAAGATAATGAGGTATGAGAAAGATGAAAAGCTTCTCATCAATTGCTTCTAGCATAGCCTCACTGGGGTAGCAGCTCGGTGTTATATCAAGCTAGACAATGGCAAAATCCAATCATGGGCCAACTTGGCTAAGGCCTTTCTAAATCAATACCAGCACATGTTACATTTGGCGCCAAATCGACTTTCCCTGATGAATTTCAAGAAGAGATCCACTAAAAGTTTTAGACAATACGCCCAAAGATGGAGAAAAGAAGTAGCCCTAGTCCAGGCCCCCTTGCAGAAAAAAATGACAGTCACTTTCATTCACACCACATACATGCTCCTTATTATGAGAAGCTCGTATGGAATGCCACCAAGAAATTTGCATACTTAGTGCTCTCCAGAGAAATGATCAATACCCCTATTAAGAGTGGTAGAATATCTGTCTGGGAAATAGCTGGATTTAGTAAGAAACCTATTGCCAGTAAGAAAAAGGAAAAAGAGGCAAATGCCATAAGTTATACTAGCTCATGTCAGCCAAAACAACATAAAATACCCAATCCTTACTACAAAAGCATGCTGTATTCTCGCCCTATCACCATACCCCTTCAGCAAATTAATGCCATAACCTACAACCCATCCTTTGTAATCCCATCCAACCTACCACAGAGCTACCTTCCACAAGTTCACCAAAGTACTAGTCGAGTAACCAATAATGCACCTTGCAATCGAAGTGCAAATCAACAAAGACAATATTTTGATCCCATCCCTATGAGCTATAAGGAGCTCTAATAGACCTTGCTCCAAAATCATTTAGTGGCCCTACTCTATGTCCCAAAAAAGAAGCCATCATACTTACAATGGTACAACCCTAACACCCACTGTGAATACCATGCTGGGGCAGCAAGGCATGGCATTGAGAACTATATATCTTTCAAACAAAATGTGCAAAATTTAATTAACTCAAAAGTCTTACAGTTCGGGATAAACCAAGGACCAAATGTTACTGCCAATCCTTTACCAAATCACACTGAGCCAGCTACAAACATTATCAACATTAACAACAAATATGAAGTCAAGGCAAGCATAAAGGATGTAAGGATGCCAATGTTCTTGATCTAGCAAGCATTGATTCAAGTCGGGTTGTTTAACGCAATAGAAAAATTAAAAGAGAATCTTGACAACTTTTATGACTTCCACACAGTTGTAGGTCCATGGTTCAAAGAATGATGAATGAAGGCCAGATAGAATTCTATAATGAAATCACACCTACTGCTGAATCTATCAACATGATAGGAGACGAAACCATACAGTCGCCTTACAAGAGAAACTGACCCTTCATTCTTTATGGCAAGTTAAGTTCTGAGGTTAGTTTTTTGATTGCAACTAAATAGGTCATGAAAATGCCCATTCCACCTAAAGAAAATTCCCCCACTAGGACAAGTACCTAATTTCTATCTTAAATTCTTTTAGATTATTAAGGAATGGGCTCAAACAAAATTAGGTGTCTACAGCTACCCTTATTTGGCTATTGTTGAGAATCAGGAACAGGGTAAAGACCAAATAGACATTATTTTATTTAAGCCTTATAAGCTTTTTTAAAAAGATTTTTTTCATATACATGCACCAATTACATTATTTTTTTATACATATATAACTAGCTGCACTAATTTTTTCATTTTAGTGCCAATTTCATTGAAAGATAGCCATCAGCTACTTTTGGGCTTGGTGCCAATTTTGAAGAGACATACCCATCATCTACTCTTGGGCTTGGTGCTAATTTTGATTAAGTTGAAACCATCATCTACATTTAGGTTTAGTGCCAATTTCGATAGGCCAAAGCCATCATTTACTTTTGGGTTTAATGCCAATATCGTTGGGAAATAGCTAGTAGTTACTCTTGGGCTTGGTGCTAATTTCAAAGAAACATAGCCATCATCTACTTTTGGGCTCTTCATTATGGATGCTCACATCGACTAGCTACCATTTTAGCCAGTTACATTAGGTGTTTATTTCAGGGTCAATTTTTTTCAAACTCTTATTTACCTACCTGACATAGGATTATGTGAAAAGGAAATAAACTTCTTCATATCCTTTTACACCTACCCGATAATAGGATTGCATAAAGAGGTGATAGAAATGTACCGAAGCTTTGAAAATTCTTTTAAATGCTTAGAATATCACCATCAAAGCTTTAAAAACATTTTTGAATGCTTCGAATATCACCATCAAAGCTTTAAAAATTTTTTGAATGCCTCGAATATCACCATTGAAGCTTTGAAAACATTTTTGAATGCTTCAAATATAACCATCGAAGCTTTAATTCTTTTTCACCTATTTGATAATAGAATCATGTGAAGAGGTGATAAAAATCTATCAAAATTTTGTAAATTCTTTTAAATGCTTCAAATCTCACTATTAAAGCTTTGAAAACCTTTTTGATTGCTTTAAATATCACTATCAAAGCTTCTTTAGAGCTTTCTTCAATTACCTAACAATTAGATCATGTGAAAAGGCGAGCCTTTCTCACTTACATGACATAGGATTGCATAAGAAGGCCATAGATTTCTTCAAGGGATTGTTTAATTTTTCCTAAAAAATTATCACATATCAAATATCAAATTAGTGTTTATCAATTTAAAGATATAACTTATGCAATTAGATAAATATCTGCTTAATGCACAATCGCATACTCTTATTGGAATCATGAAAAGTATCATATCCAAATTCCAATATTTATGGAATGAGATCACTTTCTCATTCTAACCTGGGAGATGATCTACTTGATCAAAATCTATGAAACTTTTGAAATAATTTTAACCATGAATTTTCCAATATAAAGAATAATGGATATGCCATTTTCATTAGAATGTTAAAGCTTTCTTGTGATCAATGATCACACTTCAAGACATCTTTGAATGAGATGAAGAAATGAATTTAGAGGCACAAAAAGGGTGGCATTACTAAAATTTGATTTGAAACAATTGGTACAACAAGGTCTAGGTTTATCAAGGCCAAATTTAGGTAGATGTTCTTTCATAAAAGTTCCTTCAAAGGGAAATAATCAAATTATGACATCCTTTTAATCTTCAAATATAATAACTTGACAAGTGTTAAACTAATTTTAGTAAACACCAAGTCTCAAGGAGTTGATTTAAAAGGCTTTTGGTATATGTCAATTTTTAAGGTTGGATAAAAAAATTTTAAGAGATTATTTTCAAAAAAGTTAATGTTTTAGTATTTGATTCAACTTTTAACTACTATCATGAAATTTCTAAAGGTTTGGGATCATTTCTAAATTAGCATGGAAAGGTTCTTTTTCTTTTACTAGCTATCTTTGCTAATTTAGGAGCAATTCCATAGCTTTTAAGCTTGCCCTTTAACATTCTTGAGAACTAAAAAATCATCTAAAAAGATAAATTTGAAACAAGCTTTCTAAGAATGGCTCCACAACTTAAATAGTTATGTTTGATCAAAATGGACTTTGTTAGATATCTAATGGATGTCATGGTCCAGGGTTTAAAAAGAAAGGATAAATAGGCCTAAATCAAATGTTCGTAATTAAATTAAGGATCATTTCTTTGAGAAAGGATTTAACCTAGCATTTCTTTCAAGATGAGCAAATCTTCATTTCTTTATCTTTTTTTCCTTTCATTTTTTTTACTTTGATTTTTTTCATTTTTCATTCTTTGATTTTTTTAGTTTTTATCATATTTTTTCTTTATTCTTTATTTTGAAAGAATTTAAATTTTTTTCATTCTTGACTTTGAATATTTGAACTTAATTTTGAATTTTATTTAATCTTTAAAATTTTCCACACGATATTTGATTTATTCTTCTTGTAACTTCATATTGAAATTTGCCCTTTCGGATCTTGAAGCTTTGCTTCACTTGCCCCTAGTATGGAAGGTGCTCTTTGATTAGAGCTTAAAGAAAAGAATAAATTATTAGGCTTAAAAGGGACTGCAGAGGGAAAATTTTCTATATTTGTAAAGGGATAGAGAAAGAAGGCCATTTTTCATTTTAAACAAAACCATTTGAACTAGCAAGCATTTTGCTAGGAAAAAAAAGGTTGTTTTCTATTTGAAATCATTTTAAGTATCTTAATAATAAAATGTTGCACTCAAATTTTTAAAGGCTTATTATGGCCTTTAACATTTTCAGTTTCATAGCTACCAATTAATCTTTATTTTGGTTGAGCTTTCGATAAAGAAAATCAAATTGGCATGGAGCAACTTTAAATCTTATATCTTACGTATCAAGCATTTGTTTAAAAAGGTTTTATTCAAAGGAAAAATGAGATTCTTCACTCCTGTTTACTCTGATTCTTCTTGAATCAAGGATTTGGAAAACTGTCATGAAAATTATGGTAAAATGTTGTCCAAATAAAGGAGATTTCAAAATTGTTATCATTATTTCAAAGCATGTTGAACTATCAACAACTGTAACTTTTAGGAGCATTACCTATTTGTTCGATCTTTAAAGAATTCATAAAAAATAACATTTGAATTTATAAGATCTATAGTTGTGAAAAGTCTATGGTTGAATGTTTAGGACAATCAAATAAATAGAAGTGAATAATCTTTCTAATAGAGTTTAACCTAATGATAATTATCTACCAAAAAAAATTTTTTTAAATGTTCTCATTATCCTAGATATTAGAAATCATTATTAACAAAATTCAAGGTTCATGATAGATACAAAGTATTTACAAACCAAAATTAATTTCAAAATTCATAATTTATTAAAGGAAATATACAGAGTTTTAGAGTCAAAATAAAAATTACCCTTGATTGGCATACTACCGTAAGTTTAATGGCTTTTAGACCAATCATCCTTGATAGGCATCCATTAACTCATCAAATTTTGCTAGGTTAGCATTTCTGAGAGCTCGTACTTTGTTTTTGAATGCATTGCAATTTTTCATGGAATGACCTTCCACCTCTTATTGATACTTTTGATGCTTGAATTATACCATTTTAGGTAGAAAGGTCTTCTAGGCTTCATTGGGACAGTGGAAATCATCTGATTTCGAGCAAGCAAAGGAAATAACTCAATGTAGGAAATCAATGAGGCATGGTACAACTTTATCTTTTTCTTTTTTGCTTTTGAAAATTGTTTAAACTTTCTTTTAGGTCTATTTGCCTTTTAAAACTCGATGTCAAAAAAGTTTGTGTAAAAGGCTATGAGGTGCAAGGATAAATCTATTAGGGTCACTAAGTGATGAAAAAGCTCAGGGTAAGGATGCTGTCTAAACGGATTTCCTCATTTTATCGACTCACTATGATCTTGGCTTCCATTGGCCATTGCTTGTTAGTATTTAATGATAGGATCACTCTCTCATCCCACGTATGCCACCTAGCTATTGTCCACGATCTTTGCCATTTTTATGCCATGTTTAATTTTTTCTAAAGCAAACAAAATATTTGTAAACTCAAAGAGCACATTTTTCACCAATTTGTTATAGTATAGAGGTGGTCAAGTCTCTAAGAAGTAAGCAACATTTATTTATTAGCAAGAGGTGGTTAAACATGTGAAGCCACATCTTTTCATCTATAGGCATATTCTTTGTAGCTTTCATTAGTATTCTTTCTCATGTTTTAGAGGGTTTTTTGATCCGAAGTAATTTTCAACATATGCTTATATTATCATAAAAATATTTGAGTTAGATCCCTTTATGTGTTCACTTGGCTTCTTTCTAATTGGAAGTACCATTCCAAAGCTGCCCCTCTCAAGCTTGGGACATACTTTTTGAACTTTAGAATTTTAAACTTTGGTAGGATAATCAAATTAGGCATTAGACTATGATAATCAAATTAATACTGCTAAAGGGCTTATTCTTTTGTATGGCTTTTAACCTTCTTTCAAGAAGTTGTAACTTTTCATTTTTAATTTTTACTCTAGCTAGCCTTTTGCCCTTCTGCTTATGCCTTTCTTCTTCATCAAAGTTAGGAGCTATTGACTTTTTTTGTGTGACAATGTTTTTCAATCTACCCTTTGTAGAATGGTAGGAGAATTAATATTAATGATTAGTGGTGAATTAGGTGGAGGCATATTTTGTTACGCATCCTAGGTGTTTGATGTCTATGTATCTTGAATATTGATAGGTGGTCTTTTTGCTTGCACTTCCCCAAATACCCTGACAGAAATGTTGGTAGTACCTTCTAACTGTTGGCAAACTAATTTCTTTGCCTTGAGTGGTTCCATCAAACTTAAAGTTTAAGTCAACTTTGTCTAATTAAGTAGAAGGTTATGCAAGTTTTTTTTTTCTTTTGTTAGCTTTACTTGGTTAGGCAGAACATCAATGGAGTGAGTTATCCTCTTTATTTGACTATATGGAAGGTCGATAAAAAAGCTTTTAAGTCAGCTCTATTCGATTAAGCAAAAAATCAAATAGAGACTTCACTCGATTAGGCTGAAGACTGGTGGAGTTTTTGGTTCTTTTGTACACTTCATTTGACTAGGCAAAAGGTTGATGAAGTCAATTTTCATTTTATCCTCTTTATTCGATGAGGGAAAAGATTAGTGAAGTAGGTTTTTGAGTCAAATCCTTTTTGTTTGGCAGTATGTAAGTACATCGAAGAATGCATTATATGTAAGTCCACTTTATTTGGTTTTGTTGAAGACCAATGAGCTGGCAGCCTTAAGTCCTCTTCACTTGTTTAAGCAGAAGACTGGTGAGGTAGGCAATGTGTCAAGTCCTCTTTATTTGCTTAGGTAGAAGACCCATGAAGTAGGCAATGTGTCAATCTATTTTATTTGGTTTAAGAGAAGACCAGTAAGGTTGACATCATTTTTAATTTTCTTGTTGAAAGTCTAATTTATTTAATTAAGAAGAAGACTAGTAGAATTGGCACCTCATTGATTAGGCAGAAGGTTGATGAGGATTGATACGTCTTTTTGGCAATTGATTGATTAGGTAGATGGCTGATGAGGATTGATATTTCCTATGCATTTAGAGTAGGTATAGTTAGTTAGAATATCATATGCATAATAAAAATATTTCTTCATGTAGAGGGGTTTATTAAGACCCAGATAAAATTGTGTCTATTTTTCCCAAGTTCTTAGCAATAGTCAAAGAGGGGTAGCTATAGACATCATTTTTTTGTCTAGGCCTGTAATTGACTTTTTCTTGGTTTTAGAGGCTAAATGGAATTTTTCAGTTCTAAATCTTCTTGAATGAGTTTTAAATGATAGAAAGGTCTAATTGAGGTTTTAGTTTGTTCCTCTGAGCTTTGTTTAACATAATATGGCATCTAGGCTTAGTTGTCTGATTTAAAGGATTGGTGCTAAATTTTGAAAGACCAAGACCTAAGTCCCAAAAATCTGAGAATGTCAAAAGTCAATTGGTATGAGTCTCTTAAGGTAATTAGAGTAATTATTGATGACATTTGGGTGAAAAAGAGACTTTTTTAAAAAGTCATAATCAAAAACCAACATAGTGGTAAAAGTTAACTTAGGTAAAGTTAACTTTTTAGCTTAGAGCTAGATTTTGAAATTGGAAGAGTTCTACAACTCAAAGTTCAAAGTTAATTAGACCAAAATGAAATTAAACATAGACTTTAGGTCAAGAAGATTCAATTATGACTTGTTAATGAAAGGACCTCATAAATTTACAGAGCTAAAAATTTTCAAGGCTTAATCCGGATAAGAAATTTTAGATTTTTATGGAGAATGTCATTAGGATACATTTTTACTATTGGAAAGAACATTCAATTGCATTTTTACATGTACACATCATGGTTAATTGAATGGAATAAAAAGCTGTACATAGATTAGTGTAGGAGCATGGCTTGAGAATATGATAATTTTGTGATAATGTGATAATTTTGTTCATCTGTTCATTAATGGCACAATGGTAATTTTTCTTAAAATTAGTTAGAAGGTTATTGATTAAGCTAAGATCACTTAAGGGTGATTAAAGCTTAAATCATCAACTTAGCGGCCAATAAATAAAGGTGATTAGCCATAAAAACTTTTAATCATTGTCTAGATTTCACAATTTCATTTATCAAAATTTTAAGTTGCATATAGATTTTATGAAATCAATTCACCCCTCTTGATTTCATTCACCACTAAAAGTGCTAAAAATTAGTATCAAAGCTTGGGTCTTATTCTTATAGGCTTAACATCTTTAAGCAAATATCTGCAAAAGACCAAGCAAAATGGCTAGTGGTGATATTTTTGGTATAGGTTAAAAGGGACATTCAACTATAAGGCCTCTTTTTTTCAACAGTGAAGACTATGCTTATTGAAAGATTAGAATGAAACTCTTTGTCCAAGTCCATGATTATCAAGTATGAAGGATAATCATGAATAGACCACTCATGCCAACAAAGATGATAAATGATCTAGAAGTCCCAAAAAAAAAGTAGGAATAGGATAACAAAGACACCAAGATAGCTTAACTCATTGCTAAAGCCATGCACACACTCTTTAGTGCATTAAGTCTAAAAAAGTACAACAAAGTGCCATTATGTGATAATGCCAATAATTTATAGGATAAGTTGGCTATCTCACATGAAAAGACCAATCAAGTTAAGGAGTCCAAGATTAGCATGCTCATTTTTTACTATGAAATGTTCAAGATGAAACTAGAGGAAAACATTAAATAGATTTCTAATAGATTTACGGACATTGTCAATGGCTTAACTTTATTGTCAATGATTACCAAATGAAGAGATGGTCAAGAAAATGTTGAATTACCTCTATAAGTCATGGGAAACTAAAATGACTATAATTAAGGAGTCAAAGGAGCTTAGCTTTCTTACCTCGGATGAGCTCATTGACTGTAGGTCTAGATCATGGCATAAGTAATCTTTGTTGTGTGACCTTTACTTTTATCAATTTTTTTAGTCAAAAATCACCTATTTTATCAAGAATTTGTCAACAATGTCTTTTGTCAAGAAATTGTTGAACCTTTGTTAAGATAAATCTTTTAAGCTTGTCTCTAAAAAATCATTAAAGTTTTCATTTATAGGGATACTTCAATCCCATCTTCCAAAGTGATGCTCCAACCTCGCTTTTATAAATGTCATGCAAATTTCAAAAATCACTAAAATTTTCATTTTCAAGGATACTCCAACCTTGGCTTCTGAGGGAACACTTAAACCCCGCTTTTATAAATGTCATGCAAATTTCAAAAATCACTAAAATTTTCATCTTCAAGGATACTCCAACCTTGGCTTCTGAGGGAACATTTAAACCTCGCCTTTCAAAATTTCTTAAAAAAATTTTTTTTCTCTCTTGGGCCACTCTAGACTTTTGCAAAATTTAAACCTGATTTGCGTGCCTTAATTAATCAATGGATCTGAATGCATCTACAGATTGTCGACTTGGTTATTTCAAGATAATTGATCACAATTATGAAATAGATTCCAATCATCCCTTCTCTCTCTCTTTTGTTATGTTGTGTAATTTATCTAATGCAATATTATTTTTTTGTCTTACTAATCCATATCCTTTGTGATGATCATTTTGCACTCATTTTCCAAAATTATTTTTATATAAAATTGCAAACAATGTTCCATGTCAATATTTCTCTAGCGCTTCATATAGATATCTAACTTTTAAAAAAATAAATTTAAAAAATATTTTAATAAAAAATCCCTATGTTCCTTGCATCTATGAGGTGCATATGTGATTTAAAATTTTTTATTTAGGGGTCTATTTTATTTAAATCCATTCATAAGAAGGGGATTATATTTAAATAATGATAGGACAAAACTTTAGGAACTGATATTAAGTTAAAACATGGCTAGAAAAGTACCAATTTTGAGAATCATAGGGAGGTTCATACCTTCTTTGGCATAACCAACTTTTAAACCTAACCCCTCAAATCTTTGAATTACGCAGACCATGGAACCAATGTTTCAAATTTTGCAACTCCAAATATCAGATTCAATAAGCATCCAATCATGCTTAGCCTAAATGATTAGTGGTGACTCAAATTGTTGGCCACTTTATGGTGGAAACCTAAAACTAGTTAGAGAGTGATTCATCCAACGGTACCCTTTTATGGTTAAAAGCTAAAAATCCATACTTTCTCACTCCCATTACCTTAGAAAGGGAAGAGTCCTAGTCAAGAGGACATTTCCTTGCTTAGAAATACCTTTAAGTCATGCTTGCTTTTTTCATGGAAGGTACGTTGCTGATAATAGATATATAGAAACGAGGAGTACACCCACCTTTTAAGTTTGGCGTGTTCAAGATTCGCATCCCAGCCACATTGTAGAAAGGGACTTTTATGTCATTTCGTGCACTTTAATGTCATTTAGGTCATCTTCCATGATTTAGGGGCTTTGATGAAATTTTATGAATTTTGATGTCATTTAGGTCACCTTCCATGATCTAGTGACCTTTATGCAAATTTCATGAATTTTAGGGGTATATAAGTCATTTTCCATGACTTAGGAATAATTATGCAAAATTTCATGCATTTAAATCACTTTCTATGATTTAGATACCACTCCATAATGTCCGTGCATGCTAGGTCTATTTAGATTATTTTCCATAATAAAAGGGTCATTTAGTAATTTCATGAACGTACTTTGGGGTCATTTTCATGATGTTATGCTTTTAATACAATATATATATGTATATATATGTTAATTATAATATAATATTTTTTCAAAAAGGTCAAGGCAATATCCTCTAGGCTAAATAATCATACGTATGCTTCTAGTATACAGAAGTGTCCTTATCAATTATTTTATATAAAGGACTACCCTCTTCAAACAAGTAAATCAAAATTTTTAATTTTCTCAAAAAATAAAACTTTCGTATTCCTCTAAGTTTTCTAGAAGGATGCAAAAAAATATTTTGATCTTCAAAAAATATAAAAATCTGATTCATTTAAGATGAGAAAAATAATATTAATTATAAATATTTTTAAAAATAGGGAATTATAATTAAATATTAAAAAATTAAATCCAATTCATTATCGAGGCTTTAGTTAACATGTAATTAAAAGGTACTGATTTTTGGATGTTATGAGAGGGATTGATCTTTAGTTGTGATTGTACCCAACTCTTAAACCTTTTCATACAAACTTTGGTATAAACGTAGACCTTAAAGCTTGTTTTTGAGAGTTACGCAACCCCTAAAATATGAGCTCTGGTAGGTGACCAATCTCACCTAGCTAAAACTAGATTGGTGTCGGATATGAGTTATTTAGTAATTCCATAATGACCAATTAGATTTAAGTTAGACAAGCGATTCATCCAATAATTAAGTCTTGTCCTAATATGAAAATAATTATTTGTTCAAATTTTGCATGTCAAATTCGCATTTGGAACATTGCAATATATCTTACTATGTAGTACAAGAACAAATTAGAAAAAAATCTTAAGAAGTGTTATGGGAGCAAATAGTCAGATGATGGAGATGACAAAAATTCTACCTTGGGAAATTAAGCTGCTAGAATCTTGGTCATGGGGAAAAACCTCAATCACAAGTAAAAAATGATAAATATCCATTTTACCTACAGGGCTTACTCCACCTAAAGCTCAAATGTTGTATGATGCATATACGTAAAAGGGAACCATGAGACAACATTCTATCTACCTTAGCAAGCCTTATCTTATAGGTTAACTAGGTTAAAAGTCATTTAGATTGAACCCAAGAGCCATATATGTTAGTGTAAGCCCTGAAAGCCAATCCGATTTGCTTGTAACTTGTTAGCTTTTAGTCATTTCATGTAACATGCATTAAGTTTTTATTAATGTCAAATGAAATAATTCTTTATCCATAAGAATATTTTGATAATTATTATTTACATCTTTTGTAGATAAACCCATGAAACACATTAGCTTTGCAAAAAAATTGTATGGAGCTATAATTATGAGATCCTTATACATCAGAGTCATATTTCTAAAAAATTCTTGGTCATCATATTATTAGGACCAGGCATTGTCAACGCATAATGACTAGTATATGTTAAGCCTCTATGCATTTATGCGTGCAACTGATCTTATAAGTTTTGAATTATAGAGATACTTAGGGGTAGCATATGTGTGCTTGTTACAAGAACAAAGTTCACTGAACATGACCCACTATAAAAGTTCTATTTGGTATTTCATTTAAGTGTTTATGAAAATATTCCCATATGTTATTGTGCAAGTGATTTCAAACTTATGGCACTAGGTCACCTTGTATGTGAATCATCATACTTAAAGATCATTATGATCAAGTCTACTTTATTGGATACTTAAAGTAGGGTGGATTGGGGTGAGTTGTGAAGCATACAAAAGGTGAATGAGTGGTCTAGAAAGGTTTTTTCATCCCAAGTGATATGAAAAGATATATCTCACTTGTTCCTATCCTATGTTAACTCAAAGTCCTTAGCAAAGGCAATATTGATTATGGAGATAACATATAGAGGTTGCAAGAGTAATATCCATAGTAGACACAAAACCATGCTCTTACCTATTCTGGGATATATGATGAAAGGATTAAATTACACTGAGATACTGTACACTAAAAGACTTGTCAATCAATCGGACTCTCTTTGCATATCAGGTGGCCATGATGATTGCTAGATGCCAATATTGGCCTACTTATCAAATTGTTTATATTTATTGTTGATGTGATGGAGGCCTCATTGGCCACACATATAAGGGTGAATTTATGGAGTTAGAATGAGATAGGGCTTAAATTACCAAAAGAGTAAAGCTTACTTAGGAGTTTTTAAATAGTTCAAAAATGAAGGACCTAAGTACAATTAACCTAAAAGTTGAGAGCACTTTTACCCTATGTGTTTAAATGATATTGTACCTATTCTTTAATATTCTATTGAGACCTAGGTGCCACTTCATCTTCCATAAAGAAAAGAGTTATGGCACCTTAGAAGTTTAGCACTACCACTTTATAGATCTAGAAAGAAATGATTTCTTTTCTATTCTTTAAGGCTTCAGCATATAGGATTATTGCCAAGCGAAGGTTTTCAAAACCAAGGCCACTAGCATAGTTTTTGGTAAAATAAAGTCTCAACCTTATGAATGTTTTCCAAGTGACGTGTGGATCATCGTTAGAGGCTAGATTCTTTTACAATTTTGGTTTGTGACAATCAGGCTTGATTTACAAGAATAAAGCAAAGATTATGATTAATCTAAGGATGTTACCCCTTAAATTAATGTATGAATTTTTAGATCTTAGATTATTTTGTGGTTGGTAGATCAATCAGAGGCTTGTAAGATGATCTATTGTCACTGTTTGGGTTTATTTCATTGCATTATATTTTTTCCTTTTTTGGTTTAAATTTAAATTTTTATTGTTAAATGATCTACCTAGATTTAAGTAGCAAACATATGATTTTTGAGATATGATCCTTCAATATGACTGACATGGCATAAGTAAGCCGTCTTTGCAAAATATGGGGAAAAAGGCTAGCAAGAGCTTCAAAAAGTATGCTCAATGATGGAGAGATCTAATAATAAAGGTGAAACATTCTCTTTCTAAGAAAAAAAATCCATGGCATTGTTCACTAATATATTATATGCACCATACTATGACAAATTGGATGGATATGCCATGAGAAAATTTACAAATATTGTTGTTTCTATTGAGATGATTGAAAGATACTATTGTTCCATTCAACGAAAAGTTATCCATGAAGAGAAAGAAGCACAAGCCATCAATTTTGAAACCACATTACTTTAGAACTTTGTTCTATACCAACCTTACTGTATATGCCACCTTATTGGCTCACTATAAACCGTATTTCTAGTAATCCTTACATGTACCAACCATTTTCTTAGTTAGTTTACCTTGTGAATTTTCTACTACAAATAAACTCCACTATCCTTATACCTACATTTTTACCTATTTCTTGACTCATAAACCAATGAAGCAACCTTTAGATCAATCAAAAGAAACCTAGAATCATTTGAGAAAGAGAACATTTTAACCCACTTCCTATGTCTTACAGTGAGGTGCTATCTCAACTGATTAAAAATCATCTCCTTATTAAAGTCCCAATGGTACCTTTTCAACTGCCATATCCAGATTGGTATGATGATAATGTATATTATAATTATCGTTAGGGAATTTAGGGTCATTCCATAGAAAATTATTTGCATTGAAACACAAAGTCCAAGCACTCATTAAAGTTGGAATGTTAAATATTGAAAACAAACAAGGGTTGAATACCAGTAAGGACCCATTCATAAGAAGACAAAGCATAAATGCTGACATGTCAAATAAAGCCATGTAAGGTTAAATGGAGCATTAATGAATAGTCACCTAAAGAATAATAGGTCGATCAAGGAAAGTTTTTTGTGTTTGTACTTCTATTTTGAAAGCATTCTTGAGAATAAGAACTCTTGTCTCATCTAACATTTTCATTAAATTAATCTACTTTAAGTTTCAAATTTGCAAATATCCTTTTTTGAAATTTTATTTGAAAGCATTAAAGTCTAAAACCCCCATAATTAGTTCCCCAAATTGTAAATAAAAGTGTCTTTCAAATATGAAAAAATAGTTTTCAAAATAAGAAGTGTTACAAGTGTTTTGAAAAATTAATACCCAATCTAAGTTTCACTTAAAAAATTTTCTAACTAAAGATTTGACAAACGCAATTTTCTTTCAAAGAATTTAAATTTTGGTATTTTAATAAGTATTAAGATTAAGTTATTGTTTCCAAAATAGGAAAATTACTAAAATTCTTTAACCTAGCATAAAATGCAAATGCCTTAAACTTTCACCTAATGTTACCTTCAGACTTTCCCTTTTTAGAAAAAAAAAAAAAGGAAAACTATCCAAAGCCAAAATTGATGCTATACCTTATTTTCTTTGTGTAAAACCAACTCCTTCAAAATAGACTTTAGGGGTTCAAATCTAATTTTCATGATGAGAATTCCACGACTACATGTACCCTTATCTTGGGAAATCCTAAACGGGGGAATCATTAAAAATATAGTGTGAGAAATAGAATATCATAAAGATTTTGGAACATTAAAAAAATTTAAAAAAGCAAAGGAAAAAAATGTAAAAACAGAAAAGAAAAAAATTGAATGTGACATTATGCATTTAATAATGATTCCCAAGAGGAGAAAATTTTTAAGCAATGTTCATCGATTTAGGGTAACCTTGTTTGAGATGATAAATGGCTATCTTTCTTTAACTTTTCACAAGTATTGACAACTATTCTCTTGTCGTCCCTTTGAGCCTAATTTATTCTTTCTAATGAATCCTGAATAGGGATTACGCTTCATACAGAAGCAAAGTGAATGAAGATATTTTTCTCTCTCTTTAAAAATATGAATGGTTAAATCCTTTGCAAGGATATAGACAAAATGCCTTAATTGAAAAGGTAAATTTTGATGAGCAGAGTCTCAAAAAAATGTATTGAGAAATTAGAAATGAACAAAGCAAAAAAAAAAGAAGCAAATAGAAAAGAAAAATGTCAAAACAAAAAAAAAAAAGAATCTATTTGCAACAAATTGGTCCCTAGTCTAGCCCCTCAAACATTTACTTTGGCCCTACATATCTTTTCTTTTATAGCCCTTAACCCTAGCTTGCATTACGTACCTTGAAAAACCTAACAATGGTTAGTTAAATTTAAGAACTTATTTCTTGAATTATACTTTAGACTCTTCTCCTATCAATATAATTTGAGTTGTTTGACAATTTTGAACAAGTTTCAAATTCTCAAATGCATTACGGACTAATTAATAAAAAATAAAAATAATGAAAATAATGAAAAGTGAAACTCTAAGGAGAAAACTCAAAATAAGGGTAGTGTTAAGTGTAAATGACATTTTTTAAGCCAACCATTATGCCATCAAAAGGCATTTTGAAAAAACTAATAAGCCTTTGTGACAATTTCAAGATCATAGGTCGTTAACCATCTATAAAGTAAAAAAATAGATTTTGGAAATTCGTTATGTTTCCTCCTTAAAATAACCTTCCCAAAATTTTAGACTTGTCAAACTTGTCCTTGATACTTACCAAGATGCTATTTGGAAATTAAAAAAAGTGACAACTTGTTTGCATTTCAAAAATGATTTTTCCTAAAGTTAACTTCCATGGTATTCATGTTTTCAGGAAATTTAATGAGCCCTAATGAATAGGCATGCACTTTTACTGTTACAAAATTTTTTTGGATAAACAAGTTGAATGTCATGCCTGTGAGAAATATTTTGGCAAAGATGTTTTTGGTATATGTCGATAATCCTATTTTGATCAAACATGGTTAGCTAAATTTAAGAACTTATTTCTTGAATGATACTTTAGACTCTTTTCTTGTCAAAATAATTTGAGTAGCTTGACACATTTAGAACAAGTTTTGAATTCTAAAATGCATTATGGAGTAATTATTAAAAATAAATAAATGAAATTTTAGGTGAAAACTTGAAATAAAGGTAGTCTTAAGTGAAAAAAAACTTTTGAAGCCACCCCATTATGCCATCAAAAGACATTTTGAAAAAACTAAAAAACCTCCATGAAAGTTTCAAGATCCCAGGTTGTTAATCCCCTATAGAGTCAAAAACAACTAATTTTGGGAATTTGATACATTCCCTTCTCAAAATGACCTTAAAAAATCTTAGACATGTCAAACTTGGTTTTGATACTTACCAAAATGCTATTTGGAAATTGAAAAAAGTGTCAAATTTATTTACACTTTAGAAATAAATTTTCCTAAAATTAATGAGCCTGAATGAATATTCATGTTGTCAAGAAATTTAATGAGCTTGAATGAATAGGCAAGCACTTTTGTTGTTACAAAATAAACAAGTTAAATGTCATGCCTGTGGGAAATATTTTGGTAAAGATATCTTTGACATATAAGCATCAATTTTAACAAATAAATGAAAAAAGAATTATTTGTGGAGGCATTTTTTGGCATAATGGGATAATTATTTGGGAAAAATAATGAGGAATGAAAATTGTTTTTGAAAAATACAAAAGTTCTTATGATCAAGAAGTTTAAAATTGCTTAGTGAGATGGAAGAGAAAGAATTCTAAATGTCATTGAAAAAAATTTTGTTTGAATGAAAAATTTTACTAGAGGAAAATATTAAATGGATGTATCTAAAAGATAGTATAAAAATACCAATAAAGAAATAAATAGTGATGGATAAACATAAAAATCAATCAAGGAAAGACCAAAGGAATTTGGTACTGCATTTGCATAATCATGAGCATCTACATCGTTCATTGCATATGCATCATTCATAAGCATTTGCATCGTTCACTACATTTTCATCTTATAAACATTTATGTGTACCATAACATTTACATCTTAGTATATGATGTTTGCATCATGACAGTGCATTTTCATCTATCTAGATAAGATATTTGCATCAATTTTGGTAATGCCATTTTTCATAACATATTCAGATATGAATCCTAATATATTAGGACAGGAAAAATCTCATGTTAAGAATAGAGCTCTTGCCATCAGAACGAATTGCTTGTTCAACCCTCTCTTGTAGGTAATATGAGATGGCTAAGAATAAAAGTCGCCACCAATTTTGGGCTAGGTGTGATTGAAACCTATTAAAATCATCCTTTTAAGAATTTTAAAACTCAAAGGATTGATTTTATGGTCTGCATCCAAATCTAGAGATAAATCAAGAAATTGGTATTAACTAGTCATAAATTATCCAAAATACGATTTTCTTGATTTTAATTTTCTAATATTTAACCAGGATCCCCAGTTTTTAGACAAACATATATGAAAAGAATAGATTGATGCTAAATGTACCTTATAACACTTATCAGGAGAGTAATGGTTCGAGAATAACTCAAATGCATGCAAATGAGATAAAGTAAAAAAAATTCTATAAAATCAAATAAAATTATAAGATCAAGAAAAGAGAAAATTTCCTAAAAGGTGTTAGAAAACAAAATAATTGGAAGACTAGCAAAAAATCAGCATTTCTCAAAAGTAGAGGAACACCCTTATAGCTTTTCAAATTTATTTGATTTGTTTGGACACCAAACTTGACAAACAAGAAGCCATAGGCAAGAAAACTTAACAAGGTTGTAGTTAAAAATAATGAAAAAAATTCCCAAAATTTCATTAAAAAGGTGAACATGTTTTTCAATCAAATCTAGTCACTAGGACAGAGTATCCAAACAACAAACAAAGAAAAATTGATTCTAGCTCGTCTAAGTTTGAAATTGGATGTGCGTATGCCATTTGAAAGCTTATTAAATGAATATTGTTGAAATATATCTAAAAAATAAAAGAAAATCCTTTCCTAGCCCAAAAATAGGATATTTCAAAACCTAAGTGTTAGAAATAGGGGATCCAATTAGTATATGATGATGAATTTATTCCTAGCTCATTTGGACTTGAAACAAGGCAAATAATATATCCTTGAAAAGCTGATTAGATATATTTTCACATACTCAAGAAAAAAAGCACTTATAAGCATGAAACAATTTTTTGAAACAGTAATGGCAGTTAAAACTAAAGAATAATACTTGTAGACTTTTGGATTGACGCTTGCTCTTAAGATCCTTATTTTGTAGATATTTGAATATCTGTGGACATAATATTAGGAATGAATGACACCACATGGAAGAAAAAACACCTAAAGTATTAATAGAGTATTTAATTTTCCTAATGGAACATTGTAAAAAATAAACAAGCAAGACATGTGAATGTCTTGCATGCTTTGTAACTTTTTATTTTGACATTTTTTCTAAAAAACTATAGGGCATGTCACTGTGGACATCAAATTTCATTTGGATCTTTTCTCCGATAGTGCAAAATATTTGAGATTGAAATCTAAGTGATTGCCTCGATGGAGGTCATGTACACGCCTAATTTCGATTGGGCCCTTTCTCCGACAATCCAAAATATCCAAGACTGAAAGCCAAGCAATTGCTTCAATAGAAGTCAACCTCCTTCGAGTAAACTTATGCTTTTTGAAATTTATTGACGCCATGTCTAAATTTTCGTTCACACGTACAAATGAAAGATTGCATTTTCAGGGTCCGTAGAAAAAAAACCTCAGATAAAAAAGATGAATGTCGAAAATAAAGAATTAGCGTTTGAATTTATTTTTGCCTAATTTTTAAATATAATTTTAGACATGATATCATGGTCAAAACTTTCATTTCCAGAATTTTTTTGAAATTTTTTTGTGAAATTTTGTAAGTCGACCATCATAAATTTTTACCAATACTTGTGTAGTATTTATACCGATACTCACTCTTAAAAATCCAAAATGTTTGAGAAAAAGTTTGTATTGGCATTTTACACCATAAGGTATCAAATTGTCCAACTTATTAAATGAATTTTTCATGGTGCCATGAGTTTCTTGCTTGCAAAAATTTGTCGATAAAGACTACTTTGAATTTTGGCTTTTTCCTCACTAATTAATATTTGGAGAAATGCATTGAATTTAGCTTATTTTTAAACCTGAAACTATTTTGGAATGTTCTCATTTCCAAAATACGAAATATTCTATTTTGTAAGGTCTTTTTCATAAAATTTTCTTGAGTTTGGGATTTTCAACTTTTCCATATACTTTCAATAAATTAATATAAATCCAGCCTTTTGAAACTTTCATTCATTTTTTGAACTTTTCCATTTTTCAGATAAAGATTTTTCTATAAGGGTTTTTCTCATAAACTTTTTATTTTGGAATTTTTAATTGTTTTTTCACACATGAAAATTTCTAATTCATTTATAAAAATTATTTTTTTAGAATTCAACACTTGGATTTTCTTAGTTATTTCTTTTCATTTATTTTTATTTTTATTTTTATTCAATCGTATTTATAATTCTTGAATATCTATGTAGGATGTCAATGCATGGAATTTTCAACTAACCCTTTTTATAGGAATTAAATTTTGGGACATATGAAATTTTGGAAAACACCCGAGATTTTTAAGCTTGATTTCTTTAAATTTTTCTTTTGATTGTCCATTAAAATTTTCCCAATTGGATTTTTACATATTAATTTCATTAATTCAACTTCTTTTATAGATTTTGAATTGAAATTCCTATCGGATCTTTTTTATTTTGATGTATCACATTTGGAATTTTAATTCATCCTTTCAACACATGGATTTTAATCCCATTTTATTCCTTTTACACTTTGTCCTTTCAACTTTATATTTTCCATTTGATTTTTATTAGAAGCTTGGTTCATATTAATTTTTTTCAATCTAATTTTTCCTTATAATTAGAATTTTACATGACCAGATTCTTAATTGAATTTTGTCATATGTAAAATTCTAATTAAACTTCTTGCATATAAGAATTTTAATTGAATTTTTATTTAATCCTTGCAATTTAAATGTTCCATGAATTATTACTCTAAGCAAATTGCCATTTTCACATGAAATTAAATGTCATTCTAATGAGATTTTTTTATAAATTTTTTTTTTAATTTCAACCATCTCCAATGTTGGCATTGGTATTTTTTTAATTAGGTGTTTTCCTGTGTAGTAATTCTTTATCCAAGTGAAATCAATGTAGCAGAACCAACCTTTTTGTTAACCAAGCAAAATTAGATACAAAATTTTCAACACATTACCAAGAATTAGATCAATATTTGACTAAGTCAAATGTATTGATAGCCATTGGATCAAATGTTGTCTATTTTTAACTAATAAAAGATATACATACATGTGCCATTTTTATTCAAATTTTGACCTATCAAATTTTTTCCAACCAATCAAAATTAAGTTTGAATTTTCCAACACATTCCTAGCCATTTTTGGCTCGTCAAATTAATTTAGCACCACTAAATCAATTTTTGTCCTTTTATGTATAGAGAATTTTTTTAATTAAAATAAAAATTAACTAAAATATAAAATTAATTTGTCAATTAAAGGGGACAAGGTTGGTGGATCCCTTATATGAAGCATAGCTAAACGATGGGGTTTATGACAAGTTGTCAAACAAATTTCTACTAAAAAATTTTTCATATTTTTGCCATTATATAGATGGCAATTCCACAAAATAGAGGGTTTCTTTTTTTCCATCATTTTTTTTCTTCCTCTAGATACAAACTTCTTGTTATTAGTATTTCAACTTGGTTTTCTAAATTAAACTTTATTTCTGAAGGTTTAAAGTTGGAATTTCAAATGATTTTTTATTGAAGGAAGGTATTTTTTTTGTTTTCATTAAATTTCTTTCAATTTCTATACCATTCATGTTATCTTGGTATTTTGATATATTTTCACTTAGTTCTCAAAGGAAAAATCTTGGTTTTTTAAGTCTTTTAATTTGGATATTAAGTGTTTTCAAGAAGAAAAAAGTATTTCTTTTTTGTTTTCATTGAATCTTTTTCATAATTCCATCAAGCATTTACACTTATTTTCATACTTTTAATTTCTAGAGTTCATAATCCTTGTTGTGAGCTTTATGAACCTAATTTAATTAGATGAAAGCAATGAACAAAGATTTGGTGATTTTCCATCACCATTTGGTTTAGTTATTACCATAATTTTCCTATATTTTCTAACCCATTAGGAATGTTTTTGGCTTGGTTGAATGGTAAAAATATTATTCTGCAAAGGTTTTTTTTTGTTTTTTAGGGCCATTTTATAATTTTAGAAAATCTAAGGACTAACTTATAATTTTTGAAAATTTTGTTGGATGGTGAATTTGTCTTGTCTGAATGCTTATAAGCCAATTTTAGGACACTTTTGTGTGCTTTGGATGCATTTAGGTTTTTATTTTGCATTCTTATTTTCTTTATGGCTTTTTTTAATTTAAAAAGGTTTAGAGACTAAATTGCAAAAAATAGAAAGAAAAAACTTTTAGGCTATAGGTACTTGGCTGCAAGGGATTTCGGATTATTAAGTGGATTTTGCATGTGTTTTTGATATGTTTTGATGTTTGTTTTACATTTCTAATCTTTGTTGGGACAAAATTGAAAGGTTAGAAAAGTTGATAGTCCATTTAGTAAAAGCCTTTCATTTTCAACATTAAATTACCCACTAAGTGTATTTAGGATGTTTTGGTGATATTTCTAGCATTTTAGTCCATTTGAGGGTCAAGGTATAATTTTGAAAAGTTTAGGGACCTTTTTGTAATTTTTGTATTGTAGGTCATATTTGTCATCTAAGTTACCCATTTAATCTATGATTGCCATTTCATGTTATTATTGAGTCTTTTAGTGTTACTTTCATGTCGAAGGTATACTTTGAGGGTATTTTTAATAATATTACCTTAGAACTGAGTCCTTTAGGGTCATTGAGATACTTTCGTGTCAAAGATGTGCTTTAAGGCTAGGCTGGTCATGATATTATCAAGTCTTTTAGGGTATAGGGATATTTTCATGTCAAAGGTATACCTTAGTGTCATCTTAATGACATTATCTTAGTATCAAGTCCTTTAGAGTCACTAGGATAATTTCATGTCAAAGGTGCACTTTAGGGTGTTAGCTACGTTAGTTTTGAATTAATCTCAGTTTTGATATAACTAAAACTTAAGCTTAATTTTAGTATTTTTTTTCCATGAAATATTTTGAAAAATGCTAAAATTGATTTTACCCTTTAACTTACTCAAAAATACGTTCTAAATGCATACTTTAGTATAAAATATTTTTGGGATAAGTTTTATAGTGTTTTAAGTCATAAAAATCCCTTAAAGTTGATTTTCATATAAATGTATCGATACAAAACACTTTGAAAAATGCTAGAATTGTTTTACCCTTTAACTTACTCAAAAATATTTTCTTAAATGCATGCTTTAGTATAAAATATTTTTGGAATAAGTTTTGTAATGTTTTAAGTCATAAAAATCCCTTAAAGTTAATTTTCATGTAAATGTATCGATACAAACTTGAAATGTATAGATACATCTTAAATTATATCAATACACATGAAATTGTATTAACACATGGCTTTTCCAATGGTCATATTTTTGTACGGTATAGGTAATGTATTGATACACACCCAAATGCACAATCTAGCAGGAATGAATGGGAATCACTCAAATAAAGCCTCCGATGGCTATATTACTCCACCAACATCCCTAGCGGGCCATATTCATGATCAAGGTATAAATAAGCTTTTCCAACACCTCCAACAAGAGCATGAACCAAGAGATTAATCTTGGAGTCATATTTCACATCTCTTTCATATTTTTAGGTAGTTCTTTATGTATAGGATTAATTCTTCATATCCATTCTTATATTCCTTGTAACTCTATTTTTAGAGTTATCAACCATTGTGCCTAAACTCTTATAAATACCTAGCCTTTAAAGGTTTTATTTGTTTACACCTAAATCCTTGTAAAGAGGAAAGGTTCCTACTTAGCGATTGAAAAGTAAAGGTTCTATCTTAGCCACATAAAATAGAAGGTAGAGGTTACTATCTTATCCGAGAAAGATAGGGAGTGTAAAGGTTATGCCTTGTCTTTGAAAGGTGGACTATTCAAGTTAGTGAATTGGGAATTCCAAGGCAGGTGAAGCTTGGACCTCTCTAAATATTTGAGTTTGCTTTTCTTTCTTTAGCTCTTTAATTGTCTTTTTTTTACTCACTAATCTCCACTCCAAGGATCAATGTTCAGATTTCTTAATTTTATCAAAATTTTAATTTGTGAAAAGTTTTTGAGAAATCAATTT
Source organism: Adansonia madagascariensis (assembly GCA_038381835.1). NCBI lineage: Eukaryota > Viridiplantae > Streptophyta > Magnoliopsida > Malvales > Malvaceae > Adansonia > Adansonia madagascariensis. The sequence continues at coordinate 17,006,240 of JBBYHL010000004.1, forward strand.
CACCCTCTTCTTAATTTCGTTTACTACTAAAAGATCTCACATTAGGATTAGTTAATCATTTCATAATATGATCAAGTTCTTTAGGGTTATTGGGATACTTTAATGTCAAAGGTATACTTTAAATGGCATTTTAGCTTTATATTAGAATTAAGTCTATTAAAGTTAACTAGATACTTTCATGTCGAGGGTATACTTAATGGGATATTTTGGTCTTTTTGTTCAAACCTGAGTCTTTTAAATCTAGTTTCACACTTTTTGTTAAAATTGGTTCTTAGGACAAATTTTTATTATTTTTGACAAAACCATAATTTTTTTGAAAAATTAAGGCAATATCTATGAGTTAAAGTAGCATGTGCAATGTCTCCTAGCATATGGGAGGGGTTTTAATAACGATATGCCTTTCCAAAACAAGTAAAATTGGGATTTTTTTGAATTTCATCAAACAAAACTTCTTATTTCTTCAACTTTATCTGGCAAGGTAGAAATGATATTTTGATTTTAAAAATTTAAAACTTGATTTTCTCAAATGGAATAATGAATTTAGCTTAGGAAATTTTTGAAATATGAGAATTATAATTAGATGCCAATATTGAAACTAAATAAAAATCAAGATTTAAATTAACATGTAATCAAAGGTACTAGTTTTTGGGTGTCATGAGAGGGATTGATCCTTACTCGTGATTATAACTGACTCCCAAACCCTTCTATGTGATCCCTGGTTAATGTAGCCCTTGGAGTTAATTTTCAAGGGTTTCATAACTCTCAAAATATGGACTTTAGTAGGTTACCAATCTTACATAGCCAAAATAGATTAGTGGTGACTCTAAGACAAATGGTCATTTTGTAACAACTATTTAGGGTCAAGGCGAGTAAGAGATTCATCTCGACTACTTGGTCTTCAAGCATGAAAAATAACAACTAATAAACAATGAGTGTTACCTGCCTTTAAGTCCTATGGATTAGGATTCGCATCCTAGCCACATTACGATAATCACAACCTCTTATTAGTGCCAATAATGACACGGAATAGCGACTAATCAATGACAATAGTCCCTCGTTCAACCACTATAGACTTTCATAAGACTTGCTACAAATTAAGCTCATATTAACAAGTTGGAAAGTGTTTTGAAATGTTTCTTTTTCATTAGTCAAACCCAACATGTATTTGAGCTTTTAGTAAGTCATTTTCTCCAAGAATTCCATAAAAATCATGATGAAAACATAGGCCTTATCCAAATCATAGATTGAGTAAGTAAGGACCTATTACTTGGAGGTTGTTTTAATAAAAACATCTTGCAGCATCAACACCTAAACATTTTTAAGAACATAGCAATCTAAACTAACAAATCATCAACAAAATAAAAGGAAATACAAGATCTAGCACATAATCATCATGATCGAATGAAATCTAATATGATCAATGCTAATTTAATATCATTCACCACAAATCAAGATTGTGCATGAAACCTAGCAAGATCATGAGCTAAATGCAAGATCTATAAAAAATGAACTTAGTTGAACCTAGTGCTAGCATTTTGATCATCATATTTCATCGTGATTCATCAAATTCTAGCTTACATCAATGCTTCTTGACACAAATATAACATGAACATAAGAGATTTCAATGAATATGCCTAGTCAAATATGATTTTACATGGTCCAAACTAGTCGAACATGTTATCATGATTTTAAACAATATTTGAACTTAGATTAAAGAGATTCAAGATCTAATCATGCAAGATCATACAAATATGCATGGAAAACCTAGATCTAACATGCTTAAATCATGATATCACAAAAAACCTAATGGTCAAATTTATACCTCTAATTGTGTGAGCTCATTCATATGCCTCTTAAGCTTGAAATGATCAACTTAAAGTTCATATCATGCTTAGAATCCAATAATAAATGATTAACGAGAAAGTTGTATTTTTGAGTTTTCCTTCCTTAGCTTTTCTTAGATTTGTCTTAAAAAAGTGTCACAATTTTGAGTGAAAATCTAAAAATTTACTATGTGATTAAGTTTATTTAATGTAGTGTAGTAGTGAGTTAGTGTGTGAAAATAATGCTTATCATTTAATATTTATAAAAAATGGTGGTCACCTAATCATTAATCACCTTTGTGTGACCTTAGAGATATTCATTAACTTTCTCACCACTTTTAACCACCACATAAGAAAAAACTTGCTTGCCTTTACATGATAAAAGAAATTGCAAACAAACCATAACATATGTTAGAATACAATTGGCCACGTGATTCATGCTAATTTTGTACAATTTCAATTTTCATCCAATTAACCTCGATGTAATCATTTAAATGCAATTGGAAGTTACTTCTTGTAATAAAAATGATCCTAAATAACTTTCTCCCAAAAAAAATGGAATTCCTTATCTTAAACCTTTTGGATTAAGCTCTTAAAAATTCAATTTCTAAGGTCTCCTCATGATCGATCTTGATTGCCTTTTCTTGACCAACTTTTCCTACCTAATTTTGAGTTTTGGAACATCAAAAATTTGAAAGTCAAACTTTTTGTTATTTGTTAACTTTTGACTATTACTTTGCTCATAGTAGACTATTAATTTCTTGTTGACTTTTTTATTTGACTTTTAAACCAAGCATCTTTTCACTCTATATATTGTCCTATTTTTCAAGAGGAGTAAACTAGCCAACTTTTATCATACTTTCACTTTTTGAGGCCTTGGTCTTGATCTTTCAAATCTAGCTTTTTTCCTTTAAATTAATCCACTAACCTTAAGTGCTTTTTCTTATCAAATTAAACTTCCTAGAATTATCCGATATTAATCTTTAATGTTCCATTCAAGAAGATTAGGACTAAGAAAATACTGACAAATTTATGAAAACTTGAAAAAGTCAATTAAAGGGTCCTAACAAAATTAAGTTTCTATGTCATTCTTTAAATAGGAATATTAAAGGTAAAAATGAAATCCAATCTAGGAAATTTTCAAAAATTGACCATTGATTTCGTCAAAGTCACTTTCAAACTTTTGGCCTTTGGCCATCATTGGGTTTTTTCACTCTTAGACATTGGTTTTGTCCAGTCATTGTCTAAAGTTTTAACCTTATTCCAACTTTAATTCTATCCAAATTTACCTTCAAGTATTGGTTCGATCCAAGCCACTTATGTTGTGGAAGTCATCTTAAGATAAACCATGACTTTGCCTAGGTCATTTTTTGATTCTTGGTTCCATTCAAGCTATCTTTCAACTGTTGTTTTTGCCCAGGTCATCTTTTGACTACTTCTTTCACTCATGTCATCTTTCGACTATTAGTTCTACGCAGGTCATTTATGACTACTAATTTTAGATCATTTTCAAAATTCTAGTTTCACCTAGGCCTTTTTCTAACTACTAGTTTTGCTTTGGTCATTTCTTTAACACTCACATTTTTAGGTCATTTTCTAACTATTGGTTTCAAGTAAGAAATTTTCCAACACTGGTTTCACCTAGAATGTCTAACAATTAGTAGTTTCAATAAGATATCTTTAGACTAATAGTTTCATTCTTATCATATTCTAATTATTGGTTTCGACTAGGTCATCTTTAGAACTCTTGTTTTGCTAATTACTTTTTCAATTTCTAATTTCGTCTGAGTCACTTTACTAGTTTTAGTTTTGGCCAAGTTCACTTTTTAAATGTTGGTTTCATATAGACTATATTTAAACTTCTAGTTTTGTTTAGATCATTAAATAGTGTTTAAAATCATTTTGAACTTTTAAAATTCTTTTTAAAACAAACCACTCTTAGCCCTTTCTCGATGGTGAACATAAAGCCTTTGTGAAAAATTGACCTTTATGATTAGACAAAATTATTTTTTTATTGTCTTTCCCCTATTCTTAATTCTTTGCAAAATGTGCAAAGAAGGGCAATGTAGCAACCTAATTTTGTCCGAACAAGTCAAGTCCTAAATCATGTCTTAAGTTAATTGGTTCACATAAGATTTTTAACTTTTGATTTTGCTTAGTCTTTTTTATAATTCCAATTTCTTTGATCTGATTTCACAATGATGTCTAATTTATTTAAAGTTTAAACTAGGTTTAGATTAATTGATCCAAATTTTTAGATCATGTTTTACGATTGGATTTGTATAGGGCCCTAATTAGATCTTTGATTTTTGTTAGGAATTGTAATGGGCTTAATTTGGTTGGACTTACTGGCTTAACTCTATTAGATCATTTTTAGGCCATTTCTTTGGAATAAGCCTGCCAAGCTTGCTTGTCACACCAGGCTTGGTCCATTCCCTTGTAAGCTGGCCACCCTTAGCCTTCGCCCAAAGGCAGCAACTTAAGCCTTGCACCACGCCTATGCTCTCACTTTCTTGCCATTGCCTAGCCCTAACTACAATCCTACATACCAACTTGTCTGACAACCACCTATAGTCCTTAGCACTTACTTGCCCAGACACTGAGGCTCAACCCGTAACTAAAAGCCTTTTGGCAATAGCCCTAGGCATCCACCTTCCCCCTACACCTACATCACCCTGGGCGGTTCCCTTTCTACATACACACATATGACATGCTAATGCGAACCTTAGGATCATCTTAAAAATCAAGCTAAGAGAACTTGACCCTAATAAAACCTGCCGATTAGAACCAACGTTATAAGAATCTTGATCACCATAATTTACATTGATAAGATCAATTCGAGTTCTTTTTTAAAGAACAAAGAGAAAGTTCTCACAAATTGAAGAAACTTTTAAGACTTTTTTATATCCAGCCTACTCAATTACATGAACGAGACAACCTTATATACGCCTAAAATCTGTAAAATCCTACCTAAGCAAAGACAATCCTAATTACAGTCCTAATAGTAATCAATAAGGATAAAGTCTATTCCTTACATTAATTTGATTAGGAATTGTCTAAACAACTTAAAATCCTAGGCACAGTCCTAATTGTAATCAATAAGGATAAAGTATACTTCTTATCATAATCTGATTAGGAATTATATAAACAATTTAAAATTGAACAATCAAATTCTTAGTAAAAAAAATCTAAAATCTAAAATCCTAAACTAATATTTCTATTAAGCCCATGAATACATGCAAATTAGCTCCATTCAACTTAAACATGTGAAGTGGGCTCCAATCTTTATTCCTCAACATTTTTTCACCTCAACACAATGTAGAAAAGTGATTAATCTTAGCAATGCATCTGATTCATCTTGAACAGCCTCTTTTGCTTGTATTTCCATGATTAATCCTTACAAAGCTTGCTTTATACGTTTAATCTTTGCCTTAGTCATTAGACCTCTAATTCCTCGCAAAGGATCAAAAGAATGGTTGGAAATAAGTGTTTGTGCAAGTTGATCTCCATCATTCCCTCTATCCTCTAAAGGATTCATCTTGGAATCACCTACACCATACCAAGATAAATCAACAACATTAAAGGTAGCACTCACATTACCATAGCTTTTGGAAAATCTAGCTTATAAGCATTGTCATTGATCCTTTCTAACACTTGAAAATGTCCATCTCCTCTAAGCTGTAACTTAGATTTCCTTTGAGTAGGAACCTCTCCTTATGCATATGAACACAAACTCAATCTCCAGGTTTGAAAATAAACTTAATACGCCCCTTATTGGCTTGCCTTACATATTGCTCATTCTTCTTGTCTATGTAAGCTTAAATCTTGGCATGCAAATCCTTATCAAAAGCTACCTTATGCTTACCATCCAAATTAGCACTTTCATTAATAGGCAAAAATAAGATATCTAAAGGAGTTAAAGGATTAAAGCCATATACAACTTCAAAAGGGGAATAAGAAGTAGTACAATAAATAGTCTTATTGTATGCAAACTCAATATGTGGCAATCATTTCTCTCATTGTTTTAAGTTCTTTTGAATGATAGCATGTAACAAAGTAGTAAGTGTCCTATTAACTACTTTAGTTTGTCCATCCATTTGAGGATGTGCAATAGTAGAAAACAAGAGTTTAGTTCCTAACTTATTCCATAAAGTACGCCAAAAATGACTTAAGAACTTAACATCCTGATCACTTACTATTATTATAGGTAATCCATGCATCATACTATTTCTTTAAAGAACAAATTAGCAATATGTGATGCATTCTTGGTTTTAGAAGATGCAATAAAATACACCATCTTACTAAACCTTTCAACAACAACAACAATGCTATCCTTACCGCTTTGAGACCTAAACAGCCCTAATACAAAATCCATAGATATATCCATCCAAGATTGATTAAGCACAGGTAAAGGTGTATATAAACCATATGGCATTACTTTCGATTCTGCTTGTTTGTATGTTATACACTCATCACAAATAGATTGCACATCATGTTTCATGTTAGGCAAATAAAAACATTGATGCAATATATCTAAAGTCTTTTGCACACCAAAATGCCCTATCAGGCCACCTCCATGAATCTTTCTAACTAGCATTTCCAGCAAAATAACATATAGGCATACACAATTTAACTTTCTTAAATAAGAATCCATCATACCTATAATACTCACCATACACACACCTAGAACGTGCATTCCAGACTTGGTTGAAATCAACATCATTAACATATAAATCTTTAATAAACATAAAACCAAGTAATTTAGTTTAAAGGTAGTAAGTAATGCATATCTTCTAGAGAGTGCATCAGCTACAACGTTTTCCTTTCCACTTTTTTATTTAATCACATAAGGAAACATCTTAATAAACTCTAACCATTTGGCATGCCTCTTATAAGCTTACCTTGGGATTTCAAAACTTCAAGCTATCATGATCAAAATGGATTATGAATTTTTTTGGCCATAAATACAGGCATCATGTTTATAGAGTTCTTACTGATGCATATAGCTCCTTATCATAAGTAGGATAGTTTAATGCTACTCCACTAAACTTTTCACTAAAATAAATAATCGATTTGGAATCCTACATCAAAACAGCTCTTATTCCAATTCTAGATGCATCATATTCAATAGCGAAAACTTTATCAAAATTAGGCAAACATAGCGAAGGTGCATTAGTCAACTTATCTTTCAGAGTATTGAAAGCTTTCTCATGCACATCATCCCACTTAAGCACAACATTCTTTTTAACAAGTTTGTTTAAAGGTGTTGCAATAGAACTAAAATCTTCATAAATCTTTTATAAAAACTTGCTAAACTATGAAAGCTCTTTACCTTATTCGTATTCTTAGATGTTGGCTAGTCCCTAATTACCTTAACTTATCTTCATTTACACTTATTCTAAGCAAAGTCACAAAAAAGCTCAGAAAAATAATGGATTCCATGCAAAATGCACATTTCTTAAGATTAACACACAATTTATGCTCCTTTAATACACTAAAAATAGCATGCAAATGTTTAACATGATCATCTTAATTTTTTAATATATTAAAATATCATCAAAGTAAACCACAACAAGTTTCCTGATGAAAGAATGCAAAACTTTTCATCATTGTCATAAGGTTGATAGGTGCATTAGTTAAACCAAATGGAGTTACTAACCACTTGTATAAATATATTTTGTCTTAAAGGCAATTTTTCATTCATCACCTTCTTTTATATGAATTTGATAATAGCTATTCTTTAAATCAACTTTAGAAAGCACACATGAACTATACAATTCATCAAGCATATCATCTAACCTAGGAATAGGATGTCTATACTTTATAATGATTTTATTTATGGCTCAGCAATCAATATACATGCACCATGTTCCATCTTTCTTTGGCACCAAAATCACAGGAACAAAACCTAAGTTAAAACTTTATCTTATGAATCACTTTTTGCACTAATTCATCCACTTGCCTTTGAATTTCTTTTGTTTCCTCAGGATTTGCTCTAGAGGTTAGTTTATTAGGGATTGATGAACCAAGAATGAAGTCTATTTGATGCTCAATAGCTCTTAAAGGAAGTAATCAACATGGTATTTTCTTAAAAAATAAATCTGCAAATTCCTATAACAAAGAAACACCATATTAGGCAAAGAAGGGTTGAGATTGTTAGTTGAGAAATAAATATCCTAGTACAAAAGTACAAGTAGTTGCTACCTTGCTAACATAGCACTCTTAATCTCACTTTTTCTAGCAAAAGCACTAACTCGCTTATTTTTCTCTCTATTTTGCTCCCTATTTTTGAATTTTTCCTCTTATTTCACACTACTACGCCTTTTTTTGATCTTGCATACACTCACTTTTTACATCATTCTTTTTTTTAATTATGCACTCATTTTCTTTTCTTCATCTTGCATTCTTTAGCTATCCTAATATGGTCTTCATATGCCTCTAATGGTTTAATAGGTGTTAATACAATAACTCAATCATTCTTTACAAAACTGTATCTATTATTGTACATATCATGAGTAACCTTCCTATCGAACTGCCATGGATGCCCTAAGAGTAGATGACTAGCATACATTTGTGTCTACATCACAAAGAACCTCATCCTTGTAGTTGCCAATGGAGAATGCAACTAATATTTATTTTGTCACCTTAACTTCCCCATAATCATTCAACCATTATAGCTTATACAATCTTGGATACTTTAATGTAGGCAGATTTAGCTTTTCAACCATCAAAGTATTAGTAACAATAGTGCAACTACCACTATCAATAATCATGCTACATACCTTATTATTCACATGGCACCTGGCATGAAAGATATGCTAACATTGTACCTCATCACCATCTTTCTTAGGCTATATGTTAAGAGCATGGTTACTAATGAGCATATCTCCATGCACGGATTCTTTAATCTTAACACCACTACAATCCTCCATGGTGGCATTTCATCATCATTTGAACTTATGCTCTCTATGTCACCATTATCCATAATGATCATAGTCTTTTTATTTGGACATTGAGAAGTAATATGCTCAAATTCTTGACATTTGAAACACTTAACATCCCATGATCTAGAAAATGATTTAGTATTTGTTTTACCTTTGGTAACAACAACTAAATCCTTTGCCTTTTGCATTTTCTTTAGGTCTTGGGGCAGCTTTGTTGTCCTTTCAATTTGACTTCCATGAAGAGCTAGAAGTCGAACCATATTTGGAAGTGCCCTTAGACTTTAATTGCCTTTCCACCTTGATAGCTTTATTTAACAATTCCTCCATCTCCATATAATGATACAATTCCACCACGTCAGCTATCTTTTCATTCAAACCATCAATGAATCTAACCATAATTGCCTCATGGCCTTCTTCTATATTAGCCCTAATCATTGCTATCTCCATTTTTTTAGTAATCATTTTCATGGATCTTTGATCTAGCCCTTGCAATTTTCTACATAAGTCCCTATAATAATGGCTAGGTATAAACCTCTTTCTCATTACTACTTTCATTTCTTCCCATTACCAAATAGGTCTCTCACCATTCCTATGCCTATTAAGCATAAATTGATCCCACCAAGTACTAGCATAATCTATGAACTAAACTGCTACTGGTTCAAGATTTTTCTCCATGGAGTAACTATGATAATAAAACCATGTTCTACATTCCTCTCCCACTCCAAGTATAATTCAAGGTCATTTTTCCCTTGAAAGGTAAGGATTTTCATCTGAAAACTACCCAAATTGCTATCATATTTTGAAATAGTCTTTTTTGCTCTTCCTAGTACAACTTCTATAATAATAAGAATCACTCTTCCTCCTTCTTAACCATGTGCTTTCTAGAGGATCTAAGATTGGATAGGGACTCTAAATTATCTAACCTCATATTTAGAAGCTTGAATTGGTCTAGGACAACCTTCACAAACAACTTGATATTGATTTCAACATTATATCTTCCACTACTTATGTTTTAAACTTGTGAAAAAAATTTGTTAGGAATAAAACAAATTAGTTTCCCTTACATACTCCCTTACGTGTTTACGCTCGAGGTTTGATACTTAATCACTTATGTTTAAATCAATTTTGGCTTTCCTTGATGATGTTCTCACCTCTCTTGCCTTTTACCACTTAACTTCCTTTTGTAAGCCCTTTAAAAAGCATTTTATCACTGATCTTACCAAAACAACAAGCAATAATGAAGTTATTATAACTTTGATTAATAATATCAATAAGAAAGATCAAGAAAGTGAAATCAATAACAAATATCAAAGGGAATGAATTTAGCAAGAAATACCATAGGAAAAGAAATCAACAAGGAAGAAACAAAGGATTCTTTGTAAGATATGAATATAAAGCTATATTAATCATCTTTTTAAGATGGAAAAGGGTTAGAACACTAGAGCACTTTTTTTTTCTATAGATGATGAACAATAGTAAATATATAGAAACACAATGAAATTATGGGACTAAAAGATAGATTACACTTGACTTTCAAGAACCAAAGCTCTAATGCCAAATAATGAGAACCTTAGGTTGAAAACACAATTTAAAACCCGATTGGATACAAAAGAACCTTAAGATCCTTTTAAAAATCAAGCAAAGAAAACTTGACCCTATCCAAACCTGCTCATTAGAACCAACGTTATAAAAATCTTGATCACCACAGGTTACTTTGATAAGATCAATTTGAGCTTAAAGAGCAAAGAAGAAGTTCTCACAAAGTGAAGAAACTCTCAAGATTTTTTTATATCCAGCCTGCTCAATTACATGAATAAGACAGCCTTATATAGGCCCAAAATTTGTAGAGTCCAACCCAAACAAGGATAATCCTAATTATAGTCTAAATAGTAATCAATAAAGATAAAGTCAATTCCCTCTCATAATCTAATTACTAATTATCTAAACTTAAAATCCTAAGAACAGTCTTAACAATAATCAATAAGGATAAAGTTTATTCCTTATCATAACTTAAAATTGAAAAGCCAAATTCCTATTCAAAAAAATCAGAAATCTGAAATCTTAAACTAATATTTTTATTAAGCTTATGAATACATGCAAATTAGGCCCTATTCAACTTAAGCATGTGAATTGGGCTCCAAGCTTTATTCTTTAACTTTTTTCAGCCTCAACATAATGTAGAAAAATGATCAATCTTGGCAATGCATTTGATTCATCTCAAACAGCCTTCTTTGCTTGGATTTCCAAATTTAATCCTTGCAAAACTTACTTCATGCGTTTAGTCTTTGCCCAAGTTATTGGGCCTTTAATTCCTTACAAAGGATCATAAGAATGGTTGGAAATAGATGTTTGTGCTAGTTGATCTCTATCACATGCAAAGCCTTATGTCACACAACTTTTGCACCAAAACACCAACATGAAACCCTTAACTACCCCCATTATTCTTTAGACAAACAACTAATCTTAAGATTCCTAAATCTTTTAGGGATTAACTCCTTTGGTTCTATAAAGAACCCTAAAAGTTGGTAGCAAAAGAGGGTCCTTCTGGATTCAAGAAAACCATTAATCCAAAGCTTGCAAAGTCATCATAATACACACAACAAAAAATGGAAAACTAGTGAATCATAAGCAAAAGGTTTTGACTATCATAGGGTTTAGAGGTTTTTGGATCTTGTTTTAAGAATCACAATGGTGAGGGAGAAGGTAAGGACATAAAGAAACTATGGTTTGATTTTGAAGCTGATCCAATGGCTAGAACAAAAAATAAAAATGCTTAAAAATTCTTGGGTTTAAGTTTTAGGGTTTAGATTTATGATGTTCATAAGAGAAGCAAAGCTTGGATTCGAGTTTAGGAGGTTCGAAAGAGGTCATGGATTAATTTAAAGACTAATTCGCTACCAAAGATCAATAATCAATGATGGTAATGGTAGCCAATGTGACTGCCAACTGCCAAAAATTCAGCTTATACTATTTTTTAGGTTAAATTAGGTTTAGAGAAAAGTGAAAGAGTAAAAGAGTTAAACAATGAAATGAGAAAGTAAACAAAGTAAAAACTATCTTTTAAACCCAAGTGAGTTGCTATACAAATAAACAGGTTAGCCAACATGCATTATCAAAAACCGATGACGATGACAATGATAGATCTAACTATCGGCTGCAAAACACTCTATTAGACTGGTTCTAGGTTAGGCTGGGTTTTTAAAGAAGTAAGAGGGTAAAAGAATTAGATAAGGAAATAAGGAAGGAAGCAAAATAAAAGTTATCTTTTAAACCCAAGCAAGCGAGTTATGCAAACTCACAGGTTAGCCCAGTTTCGTGCACTAACTCACTAGGGAGGAACAAAAAGATAAAAAACTGAATGGAAAAAGAAAAAAATGAAAAAGGTAAGATAAAAAATAAAAAAAAGAAAAATATTTTCATGAAAATAATAAGTGGAAAGAAGAATAAAGCAATCAATTGGAAGTTCAATTCAACATACTACTCAAGACTTTAACTTCTCAATTTTTTTGGTAAAATTTATATCTTTCTATATTTTATGAACTTTATTTATCTAATGATTATTTTAATATTTTGTTAGATATATTAAAATGAAATATAATATTTTACGAAAATTGAAAACTAACAATGATGGTTTTTTGTTAGAATATGCATTGCATTTTTAAAATTGTTAACATCATGTACATTCATGCAATAGTTAAAAGCAAATGTGAATTACCAGTAACAGAATTTTATGAAATTTGCATATACTGATTCCTAAGATATCTTAAGGTGAGAAAATGTCCTTAATTATTCCCAAAAGTATTGGGAGCATTAACCTTTGTAAATAAGTTTTTTTACATGAATAAAATTATTGGAAAAAGATTAAAAAAGTGTGGACAAGGAATCTCCACTAACGATCTTTGAGGAATTCATAAGTAGTGATTCTCATGAAATCTTAAGGTGAGAAAATTTCATTAAATACTACCAAAAGTATTGTAGAATTTATTGAGAATTTTCAATATAAAAAATTCTCATTCACTTTTAATAATAACAATAATAAAGAATCTATTTTTGTAAAAAGAAATAATGTCTCTAAAAAATAAATTTTGTAGAAAAATAAATTTATAGGAGTTAATTTAAATATGATAGTTAAGACCATTTGTTATCAAGGCTAACAAATAACACGTGATTAAATGGTTTAATTTTTAAATCAGCGTCATCAAGGTGCTAATCTCTTCTCTATGCATAACTGATCTCTAAAACCCAACCTCACTTTTAAACCAAAATATTATCTTGTAATAAATTTTAATTGATTTTTAAATTTATTAAAATAATAAGTTTTATGATAGCCAATCACACCTAACAAAAAAATTGGTAGCAAATCTTTATAACAATAAATGTATATATATATATATATAAAGCCAATTCTTTTCAAAAATAATAACCATTAACTAAACCAAACACCAGACTAATTATCCAAACAAGATAACTAAATGACCCATAAAACTAATAGGAAAACACAATTGAATTTTCCAAACATACTATACAAAACAAAAAGGATAAGAGAATGTAACACATGCTTAACTCTAAAACTTTCCCTTCTACAATTAAGAAATGATTTTTTTCTTAAAATAAAAATGCCAAAGCTTAGAAGCAAATGTTTGACGATATATTGCTTCTTAAACTTTTCATTCTATAATTAAGTAAAGAATTTTCTCCTATAATAGGCATTCTAAAGCTTTGAAAAACTAATGTTTAGCTAACTTCCATCCTCATTATAGCTTACACAAACCAAAAGTTTTCCTCAAAAATTTTTAGCTACCTATGTTATAATATGCCTGGGATGCAAATCCCAAGCACATCGAACTTAATAATTAATTTTTAGGGGTTTACCAATGATGTCTAAAGGAGTCATCATCAATCTTTTCGAGCTAAATAAGATTGGTCACTTATTGAAACTCGTATTTTAAGGGTTTTCAAACCCCTAAAAGTGAGTCTCAAAGTTTGCTTGTGAACTAGAGAAAATTAGGGTTCGAGAGTCAATTATATGTAAGGGGGGATAAGCACCCCTACAATGCTTATAAGCTTGGTACGTCTTAACCATTGATTTTAGTTTTTGGTATCTAAGCATATTTTTTATCTTTTAAATTTATTGTTTTTTACATGAATTGATTTTTTATTTTTTGAGAGAAAGGAGAATTCTTTGCATCCCACTAATAAACCCATTTAAACACAAAATTTTAATATTTTATTTTTGAAAAGAAATTATAATTCAATTTTTTTAAGAAGAGGTATTCTATTTTTAAAAATAATTGATGAGATTCCTTTCACAACTTCGAAGAAATCCATCGATCATTTAACTCAGAGATATTGCTTTGATTATTTTAAAACATGTATTATATTAAAAATATTTTAAGGACTCCACTTTAAGCTAAAAATATTAAAAAGACCCTAAGGGTTTGGCATTTACATGCAAGTGTTAGCCTAACCCTAAGTACTTATTTTGATTTAAGAATATGAAAATGATCCAAAAGCTTTAACCTAGACATGAGAATGCTAATTCAGCCCTAAAGACTTAGCTTTGACACAAACTACTCAAATGGCCCTAAAAGCCTAATTTTGACATGAAAATGCTAGCACAACCCTGGAGGCCAATTCTAATACAAAATTGAAAAACAAAAGTGACTCTGGGGTTCGATTTTGACATGAAAGTGCAAAACTAATCATAAAGACTTGATTTTAAGGTGAAAATACTAGAATAACCCCAAAAGTAAGATTTTTCACATGAAAGTATAAAAAATAACCCTAAAAGCTCAAACTTAATGTAAAAATAAGAAAAAGTCCTTAAAGGTTCGGTTTAGACATGAAAGTGCTAAAATAAAGCTAAAAGCTCTATTTTAACCCAAAAGTACCAAAGTGGCACTAAAGTTCAATTTTAACATGAAAGTGTTAACATAACTCTAAGGACTTGATTTTGGTGGAAAATATTAAAATGAATCTTAAGGTTTGGTTTCGACACGAAAGTGTTAACATGACCATAAAAGGGTTCAATTTTACCTTAATGGGCTTCTAATGAGCCAATAAACTTCATTTTGATTCTAGGTTCGACCAAGTGATCAATATATCACGAGAAATGTGAATTTAACTTGGGAAATTATCTAAAATTCCTCTTAGGCTAGGTGAATGACAAAATACCCCTCGAAAACAAGCTTTAGCCAAAAATAACCCCCTAGATAGGTTCGTTCAAGCTAGGAAAATCTCAAAATTTGGCTTTGTTTTTTTTAAACAAAAATAAACAAAGTGATCGCAAATATCATGGGTAAGTTTAAGCAAGAAAAAAAGACCACCCACTTTGCAAAATCTTTTTATATGAAGAATTTCACATGAGCAACAATATGATCATAAAGTAAAAAAAAAAAAAGATAAAGTAAATAACAATGTAAACTAAATAAAGAACATAAATTAAGTAAAATAAAATGAAATAAAGCAAGTAAATAACATAAAGTTGAAATAATAACAAATAAAAGAAAGTAAATAACATGAATATAAATAACAATTATAACAACAATAAAAGTAATGTAAATAAACATAATTATAATTTAAATAACATTAAGGTAAAATTTTGCTCAAAGTTTGGCCTAAAAAAATGGCTTTTGCATCCATGGCTTAAGCATCTCCTAAGTAAAGGCTTAGGATCATCAAGTTTTCAATAATGAAAATAAACATGATAACAAGAAAAACAAATATGAACATATTTTAACTAACATGATAGCTCAAAGTTTGGCCTTAGAAAATGGTTTTTACAACCATGGCTTAAACATTCTCTAAGCTTAACTTAGCATCATTAAGCTTTGCAGAAATGAATTAAACATAATAACATGCAAAATAAATATGAACATATTTTAAATAAAATTACAGCTCAAAGTTTGGCCACCCAAATAGGTCATTACAACCTTGGCTCAAATGTCACCTAAGTAAAACTTAGGATCATCAAGCTTAAAATGAAAAAAAAAATAACATAAACAAATTTGGAAATAAAGAAAAATAAAAATTTTTAAAAAAATGTAAATGGAAATAAAGATGATGAGAAAAAGAAACTAGTAGCAAAAACAACCTACCTCGAATTAAAAACATAAGAATGATCTTTTTTTTCTTTCTTTTTTCTTTTGTTTCCTTTTCTTTCAATTTCCAAGAATATAGTTCTAAGTGATGAAGAAAAGATGAGAAAAATATCTCTCTCCCCAAAGCGGCGTCACTTTCATGGGAAGATATTAATCATCTTTTCATTTTTTCCCCTTAAAAATATAAAATTTTTTAATGACTTCCCTTCTCTTTATGCTTAGATTGCTTGGAAGAAAACACCATACCCTCTTACACACCTTGATTTTAGCTATTTGTAGGAGTATGACATATGCATGAAAGACAAAAACAGGCTTTAAAGAAACTATTTAATTAATTCCATACATGTAAAATAAATTTTCCCTTCCCATGCTTTGAAATGTCAAGATTAAAATCCAAGGGTTGCCGATGTGTTTGAAAATTCAAAATTAATCCAATGGTTGCCAACGTGTTTCAAAATTCAACCATAATTCTAACTGGTTGGAAAAAAATCCTATACATAAAAAAAAAAATTATGCCAAGAAGTCTAACTTGAAATTCCACATATAAAGGCTCAATTACAAATTTTATGCTTATAAAAAAATAAATTAGAAAGTCTAATTTAAAATTTTCATATAAAGAAGTTCAATAAACAAAAACTATTAAAATGTCTAATTTTAATGATATATGAAAAAGTTCATGTGTGAAAATTTTAATGATAATAAAAATTCAATATGTAAAGGAAAATATAATTGAAAATTCTACGAATAAAGGTTTAATTAAAAGTTTTAAATATTAAATGTTTGATTAAAAATTAAAGCTTAATTGAAAACCTCATATGAGAAAAAGAAAACGAAACAGCAATATTGGCATTATAGCTTCAGAATCTAATGTTGCAATGCCAAGGAATCTGCAGCCTGGGCGTTATGGTGCCAAAATTTAGTGATGCAACCCTAGTAAAACTACTAGCCAACATACTCCATGCACAAAGCGAGCATTGTAAGATCAAGTAACTAATCAATGATAGCAAGTAACTTTCCTATTCAACCATAGTAACTAAAAGATGCCAAAACTATAACTTTGTGCTCTTGGTAAAACTGGGGAAATTGGGTTAGATAAGGCTTGCTAGGTATCCAAAAAAAATTAGGTGTCTACAACCTGGTTTGCTTAAGTTTTAGCAATGCTTAGTACTATGTTCAAACTATTTAACTAGGTATATTCTCTTACATAAAGTATCAATAAAGGTATTCACATACAACACCTAAACGATTTAGCATTATTGGCTCATTCAACATGCCATAATAATTAAGAAGAAACATTAAGATTAACATAAAATATATATGGAAAAGTACAAGCAAAAGTTAATGAGCATTTCGAGAAAAACAAAAAAGAATAGCCCTAACAGGAATTTTAACAAATGCCAACATATAGCATAAAGGTTCTTCAAAAAAATTTTCAACATTATTATAATCTACCAAAATTAAAATTTATTACCACAATAAAACCTAAAAATTCTTGCAAATATATTCTACATAAACTACGTTCAATCAATTAAATTTAAGGCTAAAAAATACAACTAATTACCTAAGTGAACAAAAAAGAAAGAAAACTTTTTTCAAAAGTAACAAATAAATCAAATTCACAAATGAGAAAATAACAATAACCTATAGAAGAAAACCCAAAAAATAAGTAAAGTTATGAATAAAAAAGAGAAAGTAAAATTCATCTAAATCAAAATGTGTAAATAGATAGAAAAGCCAAACATTTTTCAATAAAAAGGGTGAAATAAAAAAACAACAATAGCAAGAACAAGTAGGGATTGGAGGAGGAAAGAAAGCTAATAGAGGGAAAAAACATGAGGAAAAATAAATAAAAGGGTTAGGAAGTTTATTACATTAAAGGTAACTTGGTCTATGTTAGCTTTGTTATTTTTGAATTGATCTCAATTTTGATCTAGCAATAATTTAAGCTTAATTAGCATATGATTAATGTTTTCAACATAGTTTTTTTTCCTTGAATTAAATTGAAAATACTCATAGTTGTGTTCTTAATGAATTTCTTAGGATAAAACATTTTTTAGATAAGTTTTATAAGCCTTAAAGCCAAGAAAAACACTTTAAAAATGATTTTCTTATAAATGTATCGATACCCTAAGTTTTTTGCATCATACAATGCTTCACAGTAGTTTAAAGACTTTGAAACCTTTAATTGTATCGACACAACCTTCATTTGTATTCATACATTATGGATTGTATCGATACAGAATTTGCATGTACTGGCACATTGGCTTGTAACGATCATATTTTTTTAATGAAATGTATCGATACCCATATTATTTACATGTATCGATACATTGGCATGGATCTGAATGTAAACAAGCATTTATGATGCTCATAACGGCTCTTTGCCTACCAAATTAATGCCCAACGTCCATATTTTACTCTCAAGCTATAAATAAAGGTTAACAACACTTCTAGTAATAAGAGATACTACAGATTAATTAAGAAATTCATAAGTAAGCTCAACATTCCTTAAGTTCTTTATTCTCATCACATTTGTAATCACTTGTATTCATCAAGTTCATTTATATCTCTTTTTCTTTGTACTTAGACTTAGTAAACACCTACCTATAAGACGATTTTAATTGTTTGCAGTCAATTTTCACTTACCACAAGGGATTTATGTAAGATTAAAAGAGACTACTTAAGAATTTTGGTAGAATTCTTAAGATGAATTAAAAGGTTCTATCTTAGCCTCAAAATAGTGTTATAAGGTTATACCTTACCTCAAAGGTAATATTTTTACTAATGGATTATATAAATCACTTGGGCAAAGAAGTACCAAGAAGAGGGGATACAGGCTCCAAGTTTAATAACTGAACTTCTATATATCTAGCGTTTAATCTTCTTCTTTTAAACTTTTTTATCTTTATTTATTCTCAATTTTTAATTTAATAGTATTTTAATTTTGAAATTTTTAAAAGATCCAATTCAACCTCATTTTTTTTAGTTTGAGTTAACAATTTTTATAATTTCCTTTTTAATACTATTTTTTTCTTCATTTCCTTTAAATAAGTTCTTTCCATTAGAGCATCGAGTAATTATTTTTTAAAATTTTTAAAAATATATATAAAGAAAACAAATTAAAAAAATAATGAATAAAAAATTAAATAATAATAAAAAATTAAAAATTAAAATGTAAAATAAATAAAGGAAAATATGCTTTTCGCAAATTTGATTTTTTTTTTTTAGATTTCAAAAGTTTTTTAAAAAAAAAAAGCATTTTCTTTTCCTCTTAAAACTCCAAATGTCAGTGACTAATTAAAATTGAAAAATATCAAGGCTAACCCAACGTACTAAATATGATTTTTAAAAATGAAGTCACCATAAATCTTTTTTTTTTTGCTAGGTGTGATTGGCCAACCATTAAAACTGACTTTTTAGAAAAAAAAATTAAATTAATTAAAAGTTTTTAAAAGCCAATAGCAAATCGAATCTACGTTTAACTAGAGAAAAAACAATTTCAATTCAGTTACACATGGGGAGGGTATTAGCATCCCATGGCGCCTATAAATCTAAACCAATTAATAATGTGTTATCTTCAACTTCGACAAAAATAAATTAAATTATGGTATGTAAAACAATTCCTTAAAACAATATATTTTCTTTGAGAATAACTCAAAAATTATTTATTTTTGCTAAATTCAAAATATTCCCTAGTGGTCCAGCAGAATACATAAGTTCTTTATTATGAAACATTTCGAGCCATTCTCTTTTTTATAAGGATGTTCCATATTATTAATAATACCTATAATTCTTCCAGATAGTCTAGCAAGGGATTTGAAAATTATTATACTATAGGACATTGCTTGATTTATTTGCATTTTAGGAAAAATAAATTGAATTTTATGAACGATAATTAAATTTTAATGCGATGCTAATAAAAATTAAAGGACTAAACATCATAGCAATAATATATGAATATTAGGAGAATAAAAAAGACAAAATTGATTCTAAAAGATAACAAAAAATTTCAACTAAAGTAATCTAGAAAAGTTAATTATTTTATTTGACTTTTTTGAAATTGAAATATTCCATCAACGCCTTGTATAAGGTTATCCTCTAACCTCTTGGGTGATCTGATCGAGATTAAAAGATTTTCTTTTCATTTACATAATCCTTTTGGAAATAAATTTTAAACATGGGTAAAATTTTTCTAACCTAGAAAATCTTAAAGATACTCCCTAATAGTCCAGTCGAGCACTCCGAGTTTGACGTATGAGAAACTACTTTTACTCTCATAAAATCTAACAAAAAAATAATTACAAATCACTCAAAATGAAATAAAGAAATAAAAGGAAACTATTGGATAAATGTTTTTTCTTTTGTGTAGGCATATCTGCATATCTACTAGAATATTGGCATTGTCTTAAAAACTTTTAATTGGACTAAACAAGGATTTTGGCTTGTTTTTGTTTAAACCATAGGTGTCACAATATAGCTCGGATACAAATCCTGACTAGCCCAACTTAAAATGATGGATGTACCCCTTATTCCTATAAACATTAATATATCATTATTCTTTTATTTTTAGAGGCCTATTTCATTATTAATGTTAATTTTATTTATTTTTTTCGTCTTAAGGGGACTGACTTGTCATGATGAATCACTCACTTAACTTAACCCTAAATAATCATTATGAAATGACACTTTTCTAGAGTCGCCACTAATCAATTTTGGCTAGTTGAGATTGGTCACCTATTGAAGCTTATATTTCTAGGGATACAAAACCCTTGAAAATAAACTCTGAGGTCCACGTCGATACTAGAGATCATGTGAAAGGGTCAGGAAGTCGATTACAATCACAAGTAAGGATCGATCTTCTCGTGATGCCTAGAAATCAGTACCTTATTAATCATGTGCTAATTTTAATTTTAATTTTTATTTGGTTTCAATATCTGGTATTTAATTATAATTCCTAAATATCAGAAGCTAAATTTTATGAAACAAATTTATTATTCTGGAATGGAAAATTAGGTTTCTAATATTTTTGAAAATCAAAATATATTTCGCACCATTCTAGAAGATAGAAAGAACATTAGTGTTTTTTATCATTCTCTTTCATACCCTACTAGAGAGCTAGTGGAATACGAAAGGTTTTTTTTAAAAAAATCATAATATCTTTTATACCCCATTAGAGAACTAAAGGAATACTAAAGGTTTTATTTTTCTAGAATTTATAAATATCCCGATTTCCACTTTGAAAGGGATATCTCATTGTTAAAATAATCTGTATAACCTCTGTCATATGCTTGGAGAAATTTCATATACAACTTTAACATTAGAGACATTGCCTTGATTTGTAAAAATTTCAATTTTATTTAAGTAATAATAATAAATAACTTAAGACTTAGTTAAAACGAAATGTACTAAACATGACTCCAAGGATTTGAATTTGGTTGATTTGATTAATATGTCCTCTAAGGTAAACCTTCGACCTAAAAGTATTCTGGTGATCCTAAAAGACTTGGTTTTAAAATAAATTAATAAAATATCCCTAAAGTGTACCTTTGACATATATGTATCTCGGTAAACCTAAAAGATTCTTAAACTATATAAACAAATGAACCTATTCCTATTATACAGGTTTAATGTAAAAGTATCCCTAATGATCACATAGGATTGGGTTCTAATATAAATTATTAAAATGTCTTTAAGGTCTACTTTTGACATAAAAACATCTCGGTAAGCTTAAAGGACTCGACAACTTAATAAAAGGATGAACCTATCCCTACTAAACACTTTTGACATATAAGTATCATGATGATCATAAAAAATTTAATTTTAAAATAAATTACAAAAATACCCCTTGAGTTTACCTTAGATGTATGTATATCTCGATGACTTAAAAGGCTTGATAATATCATAAATAAAAGAACTTATTCCTACTGCACACTTTTGACATAGAAGTATCACGATGATCACATAAGACTTGGTTGTAAAGAAATTATTAAAATACCCCTAAGGTGTACATTTAACCTATAAGTATCCTGATAACATAGAGAACTCAAAAATAATATGAAATGACATTTTTACCCTCCATGAATTATTTAGATATTAAATTGACCTAAAATGCAAAAATTGCTAATAGATCCTTAAACATTTTAAAATTAAATTCTGTACCTTAAAAGAAAATTGAAAAAAAAATGAAAAGTTTTAATAATTTCTATACCCCTCTAAAGACAAGGGGAATGCTAGAAATACTTTTTAAATATAAAAAAATCACATCAACAAAAAATGCAAAGTTTTTCTAAATGATCCCTAAAGTTCGTAAATTTGCAATTTAGTCTTTATACAAAATAAACACAAAATTAAACACAAAATTCATCACAAAAATTATGAAAATGATACCAATATTCACAATTAAATTCAGCCAAGCATATGGCCTTGGAACAAAAATTTTGCAATTTTACAAATAAACCCTTAAAATTTTTAAAATTATATTTCGTACCATAACAAAAAACTCGAGGAATACAAAAAGTTTTAATAATTTCTACACTTCTATAAAAGACCATAGGAATGTTAGAAATATTCTTAAAATGTTAAAAATATTATATTAACTCTAAAATGCAAAGTTTTATTAAAAGGTCCCTAAAAGTTTTAAACTTTATAATTTAGACCTTACATGAAATAAATACATAATTAAACTCAAAATTCATCACAAAAACTTATGGAAATCATACCAATATTCACAATTTCAATTCGGCTAAGCATCTATGGCCTTTGAACAAAAATTTGCAATTTTGCAAATAAATCTATAGGCATTTTAAAATTACAAAATGACCCTAAAATATGTTGAAAATGCATAAAACATATTCAAATATGTTAAACTAAGCATAAAAGCACTTTCACAAATAACCACAAGCAATCGGCTAAGCATAAATGGACATAAGAAAAATTTTGCAATCTTTGTAATTTAGTCCGTATATTTTCTATAATTACGAAATAAGCTAAATAAAATGAAAACATCACAAAATCATCAATATCATATTCAAACAAGCTTGGAATCAACATTTCAAAGCCTTTAAAATTTTTAAAAAATTGTTTTTAAGCCCCTAAAAGTTTCAAACTTTACAAAATAATCCTAAATATCATGAAATCAAGCATGAAAAATTATTCAAGGCCCACAAACATTTTCGATCAGCATATATTTCAACCAAAAATAATATTTTTCGACATATTTTTGCATAAATATCAACATATATACATGTCATAATTTTTACCTTGTTAAAATATGCATAAAATCTACATAAATAATGAATAAGTCAACTTGAAAGTTATTAAGAAAAATAACACAAAAATATTTACATAAAAATATCATTGTTTTACTAAAAGAAGAAAAAAGAATGAAAATAACAAAAACTAAAGATTTAGTAAAAGAATTTACCTTACGAAGCTTGAAAAACTAATGGAATTTTGTAATTTTTTTCCTTCAATCTGAAGCCTTCAAATTGAGAAAACCATTCCTATTTATAGGGGATGGAAATCGACCAAAGGCTGACGATATAAACCCTGGTCAAATTGGTCCTAGAAAATTCTAAGATTTTTTTGTTTATTTAATATTTATTTTATTATTTCTTATTTTTTAGATAGATTATTTAAATTAATTGTTTTGTCTTTTTATGGATTGCATCATGCATGAAATCATCATGTAGAAATATGAAAGAGAAAAAAATTTAATTTGAACAAAAAAAATTATAAGGACTAGACTGTAACAAATTAAAAATTATGGATTCAAAGCATAAAATTATACAAAACAAATTTAATTATAGAAATCAAAATAAGCTTCTTGGACATGTTAGAAAATAAAAATGGACTCATTGGGCATTTCAAAAAATTAATGGGCATATTAGGCCTATTAGAAAACGTTACGGGCTTTAAGGCCCATAAAATGGGAAAAATAAAATTTGACCCATTAAAAATAAAATTAATAAAATTTTCATATAAAAATTTAAAAAATGGTCAACTTCTCAAATTTAATGAAAAACTCTTGAAAAATTCCTAAAAATGGGAAATTTAACTTGGATAAGATTTGCAAAAATAAATTTCAAAATTTCACAAGTGTAAAATTAAAAGCTAATTATTTTACCTTGATATTTGACTTTATTAACGAGATTTGCTTTCTATGACCTTTGAAATGGCACTAATTTTGTTATGTGCATCTGCACTCATTTAAGTGCAACTAAATAGGCCTTGAAAATGCTTATTCCACCTAAAGGAAATTCCCCCTACTAGGACAAGTACTTAATTTTCTATCTTAAATTTTTTGGATTATTAGGTAATGGGCCCGGACAAAATTAGGTGTCTACAGTTGCCCCTATTTGGTTGTTGCTGAAAATTTGGAATAGGGCAAAGACCAAATAGACACAATTTTGTTCAAGCCTTAGAAGCTTTTCTAAAAAGATTTTTTTCTACATATATATACACCAATTGCATTATTTTTTTCATACATATATAACTAGCTGCACCAATTTTTTCATTTAAGTGCCAATTTCACTGAGAGATAACCATTAGTACTCTTGGGCTTGGTGTTAATTTTGAAGGGATATAGCCATCACCTACTTTTAGGTTTGGTGCCAATTTTGATTTGGCTGAAGCCATCATCTACTTTTAAGCTTAATGCCAATTTCATCAGGAAATAGGCATCAGCTACTCTTAAGCTTGGTGCTAATTTTGAAGGGACATAGCCATCACTCCTCTTGGGCTTGGTGCCAATTTTAATTAAGCCGAAACCATCATCTATTTTTGGATTTAGTGCTAACTTCGATTAAGCTAAAGCCATCATCTACTTTTAGGTTTATTGCTAATTTCAAGTAGGCCAAAGCCATCATCTACTTTTGGGCTTAATGCCAATATCGTCAGCATATAGCTATCAGCTACTCTTGAGCTTGGTGCTAATTTCAAAGGAACATAGCCATCATATACTTTTGGGCTCTTTATTATGGATGCCCACATTGACTAGCTACCATTTTGGCTAGTTACATTGGGTGTTTATTTCAGGGCTAATTTTTTTCAAAGCCTTATTTACCTACCTGATAATAAGATCGTATGAAGAGGTAATAAAAATCTACTGAAGCTTTGAAAATTCTTTTAAATGCTTCAAATATTACCATCAAAGCTTTAAAAACATTTTTTTGAATACTTTAAATATCATAATCGAAGCTTTGAAAATTTTTTAAATGCCTCGAATATCACCGTCAAAGCTTTAAGCCCTCTTCACCTACTTGACAATAGAATCACGTGAAGAAGTAATAAAAATCTATCAAAATTTTTTAAATTCTTTTAAATGCTTCAAATATTGCTATTAAAGCTTTGAAAACATTTTTGATTGCTTTGAATATCACTATCAGAGCCTTCTTCATTTACCTAACAATAGGATCATGTGAAAAGGCTAGCCTTTTTAACTTACATGACATAGGATTGCATAAGGAGGCCATAGATTTCTTCAAGGGATTATTTAATTTTTCCTAAAAAATCATCACATATCAAATATCAAATTAGTGTTTGTCAATTCAAAGATATAACTTATGCAATTAGATAAATATCTATTCAAGGCATATTCGCATAATCTTATTGGAATCATGAAAAGTATCATATCCAAATTCTAGGATTTATCTCATTCTAACCTGGGAGATGATCTACTTGATCAAAATTTATGAAACTTTTGAAATAATTTCGACCATGAATTTTCCAATATAAAGGATAACAGATGCCATTTTCATTAGAATGTTAAAGTTGTCTTATGATCGATGATCACCCTTTGAGACATCTTTGAATGAGATGAAAAATGAATTTAAAGGCACAAAGGGGGTGGCACTACTAAAATTTGATTGAAACAATTGGTACAACAAGGTCTAGGTTTATTAAGGCCAAATTGAGTGGATATTCTTTTCTTAGAAGTTCCTTCAAAGGGAAATAATCAAGTTATGACATCCTTTTAATCTCTGAATATAGTAACTCAACAAGTGTTAAACTAATTTTAGTAAACACCAAGCCTCAAGGAGTTGATTTAAAAGGCTTTTTATCAATTCTTAAGGTTGTATACAAAAATTTTAAAAGATTGTTTAGAAAGAAGTTGATGGTTGGGTATTTGATTCAACATTTCACTACTATCATGAAATTTCCAAAGGTTTGGGATCATTTTTGAATTAGCATAGAAGGGTTTTTTTCTTTTACTGGCTATCTTTACCGATTAAAAAGTAATTCCACAGCTTTAAAGCTTGCCCTTTAACATTCGTAAGAACTCAAAAATCATCTAAAAAGATGATTTTGAAATAAGCTTCCTAAGAATGGCCCCATAACTTAAATAGTTATGTTTGATCAAAATGGACTTTGTTAGATATGTAATAGAGGCCATGGTCCAGGGTTTAAAAAGAAAAGCTAAATAGGCCCAAATCAAATGTTCAAAGGTAATTGAATCAAGGATCATTTCTTTAAGAAGGGATTTAACCTAGCATTTCTTTTAAGATGAGCAAATATTCATTTTTTTATCTTTTTTACCTTTCATTTTTCTTTGCTTTGATTTTTTTGCTTTTTTTTCATTCTTTATTTTTTTTAGTTTTTATCATTTTTTTCTTTATTCTTTATTTTGAAAGAATTTAAAAATTTTTTCATTTTTGGCTTTGAATATTTGACTTTTAAGAATTTTATTCAATCTTTAAAATTTTCCACACAATATCTGATATGTTTTTCTTGCAACTTTAGATTGGAATTTGTCCCTTATGATGTTGGAGCTTTGCTTCATCTGGCTGCCAGTATGAAGGGTGATCCTTGGTTAAAGCTTAAAGAAAAGAATAAATTATTAGGCTCAAAGGGGACTGCAAAGGGAAAATTTTTTATATTTGCAAAGGGATAGAGAAAGAAGGTCATTTTTCATTTCAAACAAAACCATTTGAACTGGCAAGCATTTTGTAAGGAAAAAAGGTTATTTTCTTTCTAAAATCATTTTGAGTATCTCAATAATATAATATTGCACTCAATTTTTAAAGGCTTAATGTATGGCCCTTAACATTTTTAGTTTCATAACTACCAATGAATCTTGATTTTGGTTGACCTTTTAAGAAAGAAAATCAAATTAGCATGGAGCAACTTCAAATCTTATATCTTACGTATCAAGCATTCATTTAAAAAGGCTTTGTTCAAAGAAAAAGGAGATTATTTGCTCATGTTTACTTTGGTTCTTCCTGAATCAAGGATTTGGAAAACTATCATGAAAATTATGGTAAAATGTTATCCAAATAAAAGAGACCTCAAAATTGCTATCATTATTTCAAAACATGTCGAACTATCAATATCTACAACTTTTAGGAGCATTATCTATGTATCTTGAATATTGGTCGATGGTCTTTCTGCTTGCAATTCCCCAAATACCCTGATATAAATGTTGGTAGTACCTTCTAACTGTTAGCAAACTGGTTTCTTTATCTTTAGCGATTCCATCGAACTTAAAGTTTATGCTTGCATTTCTTCCTGTTGTGTGGTATCTTGCATTTATTGATTTGTGTTACTTTAACTTGAAATGAAATAGAAGAAACTTAAATCAGTTTGCATGAATATGTGTCTTGTTTACATAAATCTTTATTATCATCCATGTATATATGTCAATGAATGAAAAAAATTAAGGTATGAATTAATGAATAGATAAATGAATGAATGAATAGAGCAGCAACTAATGAAACAAATTGGATGTCAAGCAATCGGCTAAATATCAGACTTGGAGATTATTATTAAGGCAAGAATTTGTGGAATTCAAGTTATGATTAAGCATTGTTGCTTCATTAACCAAACTCTGATTTATTCATTGTTGGCATACAAAAATATATTTACAGAATTCAAAAGGTAATAAAAAGGACTAGTTAAACACTTTATTTTCCTTAGGGATGCTTGCAGATTCTAGTCATTCTTTTTAAACCCTATATTTACAATGCCAACCCAGTAGACAAAAGGTTATCTTCATGATCCTTATTTGGCCATTGCTTTCAATAATGCGACTAGAGTTTAGAAGTAACAGTCAATCTAAGTTCAATCATATTATGCCAGCATCAAGTAGCTTTTGAACTTTCTTTTTGAAAGTATTGAATGTTTTTATTGAATGTTCCCATATTCCTATATGGTATTTGCAATGTTTATCAATTTTATAACTTTCAGGATAAAAGGTTTGGTATGGAAGAACATATTCAAGAGCAGCAAGTTGATTTTTAAATAAGAAAGAATATAGTTCCAACATAGGTTAGTGGAATTGAATCAAATTGATATTTGATTATGGTTTTTTCTTAATATGATCTATAGAAGATGATGAGGCAATGTTAGAAAAACAAGCAAGTTTAGCAGTCAAACTAATTTGCATAGGTGTGGAATTGGGTGTTTTTATTTCAATCATGTAAATAAACCATGGATTGGAATCTTTGTCTAGTGGTATGCTTGATTGAGCCTTTAAGTCTTGAAGTGCCAAGGGTTAAGTTGAAGAGATCGATGGCTTTTGGGAATCTTCTAGAAGATTTTTGATGATTTTTGTCAATTTGAACAATTGTAGCTTCATTTCTTGGATTTCATGTTCTATTCCTCTAACTATTTTCTTTAAAGCCTTTATTCGCGCTTCTAATTGATCTTTCAAACTTTGATTTTCTAGATCCACTGAAGATAAGGATGTTTCTAGGAAAGTTCCTTTTTTGTCCCATGTAGAATCTCAACCATCTTTATCATTCTGTTAAGCAGGTTTTTCATTCCCTGGATTTCACGATTGAACTCCTCTTGGATGGACTTTATTATACTGATTCTTGCCTCTAAATTGTTATCCATGTCTTAATCCTTAAAATATAATAAATAAAATGAATTTAGCACATAATGAAATATAAACAAATGTATAAATAAAAAATATGCTTGAATGTATTTACAAATTTCCATGAAATATAGATATAATGCAAAAAATTGACAATGAAAAATCCTAACACTATCTTCCTTCTTTCACTTTTTTTCTTCCTTTTTTTCAAAAATCCCTTTTTCTAGTTATAAGAATTTTTTAAAAAGGAAATAACAACTACCAAAAATTGCTATAAGAAATTTCATCTTAAATAGTAAATCAAGGCAAGAAAGAAAAATAAAATTTACCATGGAAATATAATGTATGCATATTGCTATCAAGAAAATCAAATTATAAAAGTAAAGGTTTAGAATTGTTCCCCCATGTGTACCTAATTTGGTACCTCTAGAACTGGTTATGGCTCTAACTATGTAAGACCTTTACGGTTGATTACATGAAGTTTGGGTTGGGCACATAAATAAGTTCTCGAATTGATCCCTGAGTCCAAAAAGAACTGAAAAGGTGCCCTAATCCTTACCCATTGCAAGCTTATGTCGAAAAGGGTCTAATTCAATGGGAGTATCTTCCATGTCTGTAATGAGGATAACACCTCAACCAGGTGTAGGAATTTACACCCTGTACGCTTTTCACTGGCCCAGACAAAGGTTAACACCTCAAAAAGCAAACCTACTTTGCCACCTCCTAAAATATTGGCTACTTATGCCTCCTCTATATACCTAATGAGAATCTAATGCATACGAATATGCATAGTGTGTGCGGCGGAACAACTTACCTTTTATGACTCGACACTTTCAAAAATAATAAAAACCAAATCCTAAATTACCCATAAAAATAACGTTACAAAGGAAACAAAAGGGTTAGTGAAGAATATGAAAATATATACTGAAATTTTTGTATAAATAAAAAAATATAATAACTTTTTTGAAAATATCAAGAATTATAATTAAATACTAGATAAAACTGAATTAATCAAACTGTAGTTAACATGTAATTAATTTTAGGCCTAACTCTTTAACCTGTCCCCAGTGGAGTCACTAAGCTTTCATAACAAGGCCCAGATACAACTCCTGACCAGCCCAACTTAAAATGGCAGATGTACCCCTTATCCTATATACATTAATATATCATTATTCTTTTATCTTTAGGGGCCCATTTTATTATTATGTAGGAAAAGTTGATCAAATGTGCAATGAAATTTTAAAATTTTTTAATCCAATCATACTAAATCTGTTGTTATACACAACAAAACCATCTTAATCAATTACCTATATTGAAAATCTAAAGATGACATCCAAGAATTCCTAGATGCATTTGAAAGCTTCAACCAACTAGCCTTCACTACTATTCTCTAATTCCTGAATGGTAGAGTGTATGGGCACTCTTTGTTTTAATCAACTCTGGATTCATACAGCTTGATTCTCCTTATTGACCACCTTATTCCAACAAGTTTAGAATCATGAGATACTATGATTAGAAACCTCCAAGTGTGGCACCAAGGTCTTAGAAAACACCCTAGGCATAAGCCTCTTATTTATATCAAGTAACAAGGTAGCCTTAATTTTAATTTTTTAATTAAAATAATTATTTATTAATTCCATAAAACCCATTTATGGTACCAACTAGTATGGGTGCCTGCTATAATTTGGCTTAAACCATTGTGTCCATCAACAATATTTTGGCCTAAATTTATTTATAAAAGTTAGCCCGTTTAATCTGAATACTAATTAATTCAGATTAAACTATTAATTTTATTTAGCCTAATAATTTTTCATAACTCCAATTCTAATTTGAAAATAAAATCATTGCAATTTTATTCAAATAGGATAATTATGTACTAATTAACAAAATAAAATTAACTACAATAAAATAATTAATTTAATTGTAAATTAAAATAAATAAATAAAATAATTTTGTTAATTTGTTTAGAATATTATCCATAATTAATTTATAAATAAATATTTCAACAAGCCTTAGTGATATTAAATTAATTATATAAATAACTAATTTCCCATATTGATTTAATTTAAATTAATTTTTGTATTTATCAAAAGATAAATATAATTAATTTAGATTACTAATTCTTGTCTAAATAAATATTTAAACAAATTAAATATATATTCTAAATAAATGATACCAAAAAATCATTTTATTTATTTACTAAAGAAAATGCTCGCACTCTTAAAATGAGTGAATTTGGTGTACCATTTCACCATATTGAGAATCTTCCATCTCCAGATATTTCGATTAATAACCAATCGTTAAGGAATTATATTGAGCTAGTGGAAAGACCAATCGAACATATATAATTAGGCTTCAATAATCTATGTATTAATTATTCTATCTTGAATAATTAATCACATAATTATTAATTTCAGAGTCCTATCACTAAAGACCTGAGACTATACTCCTAATTATATATCGTATTACGTAAGCTTTATAAATAGCCTTTTAGTCCAATGACCTTGTCATTTGTGTAATACCCTCATATAATATCCGTGATCAACATAAGGTTAAAAGTCCATTTTACCTACTTGATCACCTTATCTTAAAGTTCCATTATACTTTCCACGTGAAAATGATTATTAAACACATGTGAGCAATTTATCATTTAATATACAAATGACTGAGGCATTGTCCATTTTTACTATACTATATAAAGCCTTTTAAGAGGAAAACCTTAACTCTTTATGAGAGCTATGATTCTATATCTATAAGTAAAGCTTTCGTCGAGTATAAGTCATATGCCCCACAAATTGGTTTAGTAGCTTACTACTTCAAGACATTTTAGCTTTTGAAACATCAAAGCATGTAAGTTATACACATAGAGTCAATTACTTACTCAAGATTAAGGTAATTATATAATGAATGCCAAAAATGAATTAATCCATGTAAACAGACTTATTAGTGGACTAATTGCACTTTGGTCCAGTCTAATATATCACCACCTCTAGGTAATATATCTATGTCTCTACTTAGGAGCAAACTACTCTAGATGACTAAGACAAGCCATCTCCCTTATTAGATTAAGATGACATAATAGTTTTAACAAGAGTTAATTGCTCACATTATCCCCATAAACTATGGACTATCGATTTAGACTATTTACTTTAGAATGTTGTCTTCCCACATATAAAGTCCACTATATGCAACATTTTAATGGTATAAACACAAGTAGTCAATGAGCCATATTTGTTTACATTTACTTTAACAAGTAAATGTAAATGAGGATAGCATAGCAATGATATAACCAAAACTCAAATATATATAAATAAATAGTTCAAATTAATGAAATACATCAAAATGTGTTTCATCCTTAGGGCATTCCTAGCTATCTCCTACTTACCTTAAAAGAGTAAATGAGTCATGTCTTGCATCCCTATACCCTCAACTGCCTTTCAAAACTCCTAGCCCACTGAAGTTTTAGTAAAGGGATCAGTAAGGTTGTCCTCGGACATAGTTTTGCAGACATCAATAACTTTTTCCATAACCAGCTCTCTTATAATATGGAATTTCTTGTCTATATGTTTTGTCCTCTTGTGGTGTCTAGATTCCTTGGTGTTTGCTATTGTCGCACTATTATCACAATAAAGTATACTAGGTCTATCCACACTAGGAATTATCTTAAGGTCTCTAAGGAACTTGCAAAGCCAAATTATTTTTTTGTATACTTCGGAGGTAGCCACATATTCAGTTTCCATCATGGAGTCAACTGTACAAGTTTGTTTTACACTCTTCTACATAATGGCACCTTTTTCTAGGACAAATACAAACTTAAAAGTTGATTTCCTTGAATCCCTAAAAGTTTAAAAGTCTAAATCCATATAGTCCATGTGTGTTAGGTCTCTTTCAAAATATACCAGTTTGTTGTTCACTTAAGATACTTGAGTGTATGCTTCACGACTTTCAAATGCTTGTTACCAGGGTTTAATTGATATCGGCTTACAATACCAACTACACAACAAATACTTGGTCATGTGCAAAGCATAGCATACATAAGACTACCCACAGCGGATGCAAAAGGGACTTTCTTCATGCGCTCTCTTTCTTTAGATGTCTTAGGGCAATCATCTAATGAAAGAGTGAATCCTGCCATAAAGGGTTGTGAACCCTTATTGGCATCTTATGTTGCATACCTTTCAATAACTTTGTCAACGTATGAAGCTTTGGACAAAGCTATCATCCTGTTCTTTTTATCTCTAAAAAGACGAATGCCTAGAACATAATTAGCTTCCCCTAAATGCTTCATGTCAAACTATGGCAACAACCATAGTTTGATTGATAACAAGTTCCATACATCATTCTTAATGAGTAGTATGCCATCGACGTATAAGACTATAAAGACCTTTTATCTTCTTTAATACGTTTATAAACACAAGGTTCATCAACGTTTTGCTCAAATCCAAAGACCTTGATTCCTTGGTCAAATCCTTGGTTCCATGAAAGTGAGATTTGCTTTAACCATAAATGGATCTAAGCAACTTGCAAATTTTTACTTCTTATCCTTTTACTACAAACCTATCTGGTTGCATCGTATAGATACTTTTGTCAATATGGCTATTCAAGAATGTAGTCTCCATGTGCATTTGCTAGATCTCATAATCAAGAGCCATAATAATGGATACAGGAATGCGAATGGACTTTAGCATCATAATAGGCGAAGAGGTTTAATCATAGTCGACACCAGCCTTTTGTGTGTATCTTTTTGCTACTAGTCTAGCTTAAAGATTTTGACTTTTCCTTCACATTCCTTTTTCTCTTGCAAACCAACTTACACCCGATGGGTATTACTCTTTTGAAAAAGTCTACAAGCTCCCAGACAAAATTGGATTTCATCAAATCCATTTCAATGTTCATAGCCATTTTCCAGAGCTTAGAATCAACATCATTCATAGCTTCATCATAGGTGACTAGTTCATCTTCATGTTCCATGGCCTCAGATTGATAAATCTCACCATCATACATGAAAAAATTAGGTTTCTTAGAAACCCTTCTACTATGACAAAGCTCTCTAAATGGTTACTCGTTTGCATGTCTTTTTTTGAATTGGAATACAATCCAAGATTAAAATTTATAAAGCAACTTTATTTTTAGACAGTTCCTCGAGCATCATTTTACTTCGAGGCTTAAAGTCATTCATGTAACTTTCCTCAAGGAAGGTTGCATAGGTTGATACAATGACATTTTGTTTCTTCGAGTTATAAAAAAGTCTTCCTTTTGGTCGCTTAGGATACCCTACAAACACGCATAATTCTGAATAAGATTCCAACTTCTTTACTTCCTTATCCAAAACATGTGTTGTGCACCCCCTATATTCTCATATGTCCAAGAAAGGGTTTCTTGCCCTTCCACAACTCGTATGAAGTTTTAGAAATGACTTACTTGGAACCTAGTTTATAATGTAAATGCTATGTATAGTGCATATCCTTAAAAGGTCATTAGGAGTTTTGAATAACTTATCATGGACCATACCATATCCAATAAGGTCCTGTTTCTTCTCTCTGCTGCACCATTCTGTTGTGGAGTATGTGTTGTAGTCAATTAGGATAAAATCTCATTTTCTATAAGGCATTTATTGCAGAGGTATTCACCATCTTGATCGGATTGTTTTAATGTATTTACAAAATTGTTTCTACACTTCTGCATGATACTCTTTGAATTTATCAAAGGTTTCATTCTTATAGTGCGTCAGGGACACATATCCAAACCTTGAGTTATCATCTATGAATGATTTATAGTACTCATACCCTCTTCGTGCTTTGATGTTCATAGGGCCACTTTTAGAAGTTCTTTGGCCATTGTACCTTTTGCTCCAAAAGACCTCTTTGTTATTTTACCTTTAAGACAAGATTCACATTGGGGAAGACGTACCTCCTTTAGAGATTCTAATGGACCATTATTTACTAATCTTTGAATCCTTTCTTGGCTAATATGACCAAATCTTAAATGCCAAAGGTATGCCTCATCAGAATGAGAAGTTTTTAACCTTTTAGAGTTATTCGTTAATTCAATGCCTAGCAGTTAGTACATCTTTGGTTTTGATCAAAGAAAGATTACTATCTATTCTTCCAAGACAGTTAAAAGACTTGATTTTACAAATCACTAAGTTTTATTAAAAGAAACTAAATAATAATCTTTAATTAAACAAGCGACCAAAATAAGGTTCCTTTTAAAACAAGGAACATAAAAATAGTCTTTTAACAAAATAAATATAAATTCACTAAAATAAAGAAATACATTTCCCACTACTTCTGCTAACACTATGCTTCAACTATCGGTTCTTAATAAGAGTTCCCTATTAAACAGACTACTTATTTCCTTGAAAACCTGCAAAGAAACACAAAACATGATATTCACTTTAGAATCAATGACCTAAGTGTTTTTTGAATCTTTCACTAAGCAAGCTTTAATGTATAGAAGATCCTTACCCTCCTTGCCTATAAAGGCTAGGAATTCCTTGCAAGTCTTCTTAAAGTGACCAACATTTCCATAGTAGAAGCATTTTGACTTTTTAGGGTCTTTCTGGCTTCTTTTTCTTTTTCTTCTTACCTTTCAATGAAGGAGGAATGGAAGACTTAGAAGCCTCTTACATTTTAGAGTTTTTTTTTCTTGTTCTTGAAACCAAAATTAGAAGCAATAGCAAAATCTGCCTCCATCTTGGGTTGGTGACCATTATTGAGCATTAGCTTATAGGCTTGTAGCTCCCTCATGAGCTCGTGAGACCTAACTCTTTTCTTCCCAGATTATATGCAACTCAGAAGCTTGTAAAATCCTTAGAAAAAGTTTTAAACACGATCTCAATTTAGGTATTATATTTTAACTCAGCACCATTTTTAGCAGCCTCAGCAAAGGATCCTATAAGTGTGAGTATATGATCCTTTACTAGAGTTCTTGGTTTTTGCTTACATTGCATTAAATTTGTAATAGCAGATTGTCTAGCCAAATTGACTTGGCCTTTGAACATATCCTCCAAATTATCCATGATCTGTCTAGCAGTGACATAGTTCTCTTGTTGCTTTTGCAAAGCATGTGACATGCTAGCCAGCATATAGCAATATGCTATGTCATTAAACTTTTTCCAAAGAGTAAAGTAAGAAAATATGTCCATTAAGTGCATCATGTGGAGGCTCAGGTGTGCAAGGTTTGTCAAGTACGAACTTGTGTTTCTTGCAGCTGAGAACGATTAATAGATTTATTTTCCAGTTTTTAAATTTATCTCTATTCAATTTATTATCAAAGAGAATTTGAATAAGAGGTGTAGGCAATATTTTGAACTGAAACAAATAAATATATTCAAAACATTACAATCATGCTCATGCAAATATAAATAAGATATTTAGCAATTCAACATAGATATATATGGTTCTACATTAAATCCTAACAAAATAATGTAGCATTGCAAAGGTAATTTTTAGCATCTATTGTCTTAAGCCACCAAGGGATGATCATAATCCAAATAAAAGAAAACATGGATCCCATCTAATTGATATATGTTACCTTAAATATTCCTAGGTTGAGACATATATTAATAACTATTTATTTGGCCACCCGTTTAACTATCAAAGCTTCGAATGGAGGTTATTATTAAACTAGTCTTGAGCATATAACCATTGTTTATGAAACCTCATTTTAAGCGCTATTCAAGTCATTGAGGGATGATCTCAAATAAAACATGCCTAAGCCCATTTTCGACATAGTAGATCTAATCTAGTATACCAACAGTGGTTGACCACCTACCGAGTAGTATGGCTAGGGTACTCAATATTTTAAAAAACATGTAAGGTTTTAATATGCATGATTAATATAAGTTTGAATGGCATTCACCTATTCATATGACATGTTATCAATCATATACATCAATAAAACATATAGAAGGAAAAAATATTTAACCAACCAAACCATGATCCCATCCTAGAAAATAGAAAAAAATAAGATTACAAAAATTTCATCCAAAGCATACTTTAGGTCATAAACTTTTTGCTCTAAATTTATGCATTAGTTTCCATCCATTTAATTTGTTTGTTCGTATCCATAAAATATTTAGAAATAACTATCTTTATAAACTGATAAAAAAATATGCATTAAAACATCTATCCTTCAACGGTTACGAGCTCGAGCACATTGCTTGTGAGAATTTTTGACAAGTAATGTTCGAAAAATCCACTGAGGTCTGAATCCTAACCTTTGTCACAGCCCACATAGGCCTAATACCTTGACATTAGGCCCATCACTACCACTAGGGTTCGATCCTCAATGGCCCAATAGGCCACTTTTGTGTGTGCATCCCTGAGGGTGTGCATGTCTCACACCCTAGCATGGGCACCCTTGGGGTGCACGAGCCTTGCACTTACGGTGTGTGTGCTTTGCCCCTTAGGTGTGCATGCCCCACCCCGAGGGTGGGTGGGCATGCCCTGCCCTCAGGGTGCGCATCTCGTACCCCCAAGAAATTTGTTTTCCTAATGCAAATACCTATGCCCAGGAAATTTACACACCATTAGGTTGTTGGTTCGGGATATAAGCTATTAATTATTGATAGCTTTCTAATTATCAGAAAACAAATAGGTTAATTCAAAAATAGTTTATAGTCTTCAGATCTTCATCTTCCTTGTTTAGGTTTTCATACAAATTAAAAAAAAAAAAGAAGCCTATGTGGTGAAGGTAGACCACATCTAATTACAAACTCGATAAAAACCTAAATACGTCAATTCCAAAATCTAAAAGATCATGATTAGAAAAAAATAATATATATCATGATAAACAACATAATAGAAATCCTAGAATGCCAACTCTCTAATAATTAAATCCATACTTATTTAAGGAGAATTTTGATTAAAAGTTTAATGTATATAACATAATCATGATGTAGCTCAGATACCAATTGTAAGAAAAACTGATCAGATACGTAACTAAATTTTAATTTTTTTAATTTGATCACACTAAATCATGTTGTTATATACAATAAAACCATTTTCATCAGTTACCTGAGTTGCAGATCTAAAGATGCCATCCAAGAAGCTTCAACCAACTAGCCTTCTCCATTATTCTTTATTTCCCCGATGGTAGAGTGTATAGGCACTCTCTGTCTCGATTAACTCTGAAATCATATGGCTTGATTCTCCTTAATGACCACCTTGTGCCACCAGGTTGAGAATCATGAGATATTGTGATTAGAAACCTCTAGGTATGGCTTCAAGATCTAAGAAAAAGCCTAGGCATAAGCCTCTTATTTGTATCATGCAATAAGGTAGCCCTAATTTTAATTTTTTAATTAAAATAATTATTTTATTAATTCCATAAAACCCATATTTAGTGCGAACCCTAGTATTGGTGCCGACCATAATTTGGACCAAACCATTGTGTCCATAAACAATATTTAGGCCTAAATTTATTTTATGGAATTTAGCCCATATAATCTGAATACTAATTAATTCTAATTAAACAATTAATTTTATTTAGCCCAATAATTTTTCATAACTTCAATTCTAATTTAAAATAAAATTATGGCAATTTTATTCTAATATAATAAGTATGTACTAATTATCAAAATAAAATTAACAATAATAAAATAACTAATTTAATTGCAAATTAAAATAAATAAATGAAATAATTTTTTAAATTTATTTAGAATATTATCCATATTTAATTTATAAATAAATATTTAAACAAGTCTTAATATATATTAAATTAATTATACAAATAATTAATTTTCCATATCTATTTAATTTAAATTAATTCTTATATTTATCTAAAGAAAAATATAATTAATTTAAATTACTAATTTTTGTCTAAAGAAATTGTTAATCAGATTAAATATATATTGTAAATAAATAATGCCAAAATTTATTTTCATTTATTTAGTAAAGAGCATGCCCACACTCCTAAAATGAGTGAATTCGGTGTACCACTTCAACATATTAGGAATCTTCCATCTTTGGATATTTTGATCAATAACTAGCTGTTAGCGAATTTTATTGAGCTAGTGAAGGGACCAATTGGACATATATAATTAGGCTCCAATAATCTATGCATTAATTATTCTATATTGAATGATTAATCACATAATTATTAATCTCAGAATCGTACCACTAAAGACTTGAGACTGCACTCTCAATTATATATCATATTACGTAAGCTTTATAAATAGCTTTTTAGTCCAATGACATTGTCATTTGTGTAATACCCTCATATGTGATCAACTTAAGGTTAAAAGTCCATTTAGCCTACTTGATCACCTTATCCTAGAGTTCCATTATACTCTCCATGTGAACATGATTGTTTACCACATGTAAACAATTTATCATTTGACATACAAATGACCACTATACTGTATAATGCCTTTTAAGATGATAACCTTAACTCTTTATGGGTGCTATGATTCCATATACATAAGTAAAGCTCTCATCGAGTATAAGTCATATGCCTAACGAACCGATCAGTAGCTTACTAGTTGGAGACGCTTTAGCTGTTGGAATGTCAAAGCATACAAGTTATAGACATGGAGTCAATTACTTACTGAGGATTAAGGTAATTACACAATGAACGTCAAAAGTGAATTAATCCATGTGAACAGACTTATTAATAAACTAATTGCACTTTGGTCCAGTCCAATATATCACCACCTCTAAGTAATATGTCTATGTCTCTACTTAGAAGTCAAACAACTCCAAATGACCAAGACAAGCCATTATAATGTCCCTAATTGGATTTAGATGACATTATAACCTTAACATGAGTTAATTGCTCACATTAATCCCATAGACTATGGACTATCGATTTAGACTACATTATTTAGAATGTTATCTTCTCGCATATAAAGTCCATTATATGCAACATTCTAATGGTATAAACACAAGTAGTCAACGAGCCATATTTGTTTACATTTACTTTAATATGTAAATATAAATAAGGATAGTATAGCAATGATTTAATGAAAACTCGAATATATATAAATAATTAGTTCAAAATAATGAAATACATCCAAATGTGTTTCATCCTTAGGGTATTATTAACATATTAATGTTAATTTTTATTTTCTTTTGTGTCAAGGGGCTAAGTTGTCAGGATAAATCACTTACTCAACTTAACTATAAATAGTCATTATGAAATAACCATTTTTCTTGGTCACCAGTAATATATTTTGGCTAGCTGAGATTGGTCATGTATCAGAGCTTATATTTCAAGGGTTACAAAATCCTTGAAAATAAAATCTGAGGTCCACGTTGATGCTAGAATCACATGAAAGGGTTAAAGAGTCGATTATAATCACAAGGAAAGGTCAAGTTTCTTGCAATGCCCGAAAATCGATACCTAATAAATCATATGTTAATTTAAAGTTTGATTTTCATTCGTTTCAATATTTGATATTTAATTATAATTTTCAAATATCAAAAACTAAATTTTACAAAATAAATTTATTATTTTGAATGGAAAAATCAGCCTTTTAATATTCTTGAAATTAAAAATATCTTTTGAACCCTTTTGGAAGACTAGAATAACAAAAATGTTATTTATCATTGTCTTTCATACTTCAATGAAAAACCGGTGGAATATGATCAAAATATCTTTTGTAGTCTACTGGAGAATGGGAGGAACTAAAAAGGTTTTTATTTTTCCAAAATTTATAAAAATCTAGATTTTCACTTTTAAAAGAATATCTCGTTATTAGAATAATCCATAAAACCTCTCTCATATGGTGTGAGAAATTGCATACTATTTTTACATTGAAGACATTGCCTTGATTTGCAAAAATTCCAATTTTTTAAAACTTAAGACTTGGTTTAGACGAAATGTACAAAACATGACTTTAAGGATTCGAATTTGGTCGATTTGACCAACATGTCCTCTAAGGTACACCTTTGACCTAAAAGTATCTCAATGATCCTAAAGGACTCAGTTTTAAAATAAATTAATAAAATATCCCTAAGGAGTACCTTCGACGTATACGTATCTTTGTAACCTTAGAGGATTCTAAAACTATATAAACAAATAAACCTATTCCTATTATATACCTTCGACAAAAAAGTATATCGGTGATCACATAAGACTTGGTTCTAACATAAATTACTAAAATGTACCTAAGTTTTACTTTTGGTGTAGAAGTACCTTGGTAAGCCTAAAGCACTCTACAACTCTATAAAAAGATGAACCTATCCCTACTATAAGTACCTTGGTGATCGTAAAGGATTTGATTTTAAGATAAATTACCTAAATGCCACTAAAGTTTACTTTCGATAATATGCATATCCCTATGACCTAAAGGGCTTGATGACACCATAAAGAAATGAACCTATTCCCCCTATATGCCTTCAACATAGAAGTATCTTAGTGATCACATAGGATTTGGTTCTAAAGAAATTACTAAAATACTCATAGGGTATACCTTCGAATTATAAGTATCCTAGTAACCTAAAGGACTTGGAAATAATATAAAATGAAATTTATTGCTTCCATGAGATTTAGATATTATGATTGACCTAAAATGCAAAAATTGCTAACAGGGCCCTATACTTTTCAAAATTACATTTCGTACCGTAACGGTAAAACTAGAAGAATACAAAAAGTTTTAATAATTTCTAGACCCTTCTGGAAGACCAAAAGAATGCTAGAAATATTTTTAAATATCAAAAATATCATATTAACTGTAAAATACAAAGTTTTATTTAGTCCCTAGACAAAAT
This sequence comes from Adansonia madagascariensis, assembly GCA_038381835.1. NCBI lineage: Eukaryota > Viridiplantae > Streptophyta > Magnoliopsida > Malvales > Malvaceae > Adansonia > Adansonia madagascariensis. The sequence goes on from JBBYHL010000004.1 coordinate 17,047,637, forward strand.
AAACACAAAATTAAACACAAAATTCATCACAAAAATTTATGAAAATCATGCCAATATTCATAATTTCAATTTAGCCAAGTACCTAAGGCCTTGGAACAAAATTTTTACAAATTTGCAAATTTGCAAAATTGCAAATTTGCAAAATATGCCCTTAAATTTTTTAAAATTGTATTTCATACCCTAACGAAAAACCAGAGGAATACGAAAAGTTTTAATAATTTCTTCACCCCCTAAAGAGGACCATAAAAATGTTAGAAATATTCTTAAAATGTTAAAAATATGATATTAACTCTAAAATGCAAAGTTTTTTTAATGGTCTCTAAAAGTTTCAAACTTTACAATTTAGTCCTTACATGAAATAAACACATAATTAAACTCAAAATTTATCACAAAAACTTATGGAAGTCATATGAATATTCACAATTCCAATTCGGCCAAGCACATATGGCCTTGGAACAAAAATTTTGCAAATAGATCCTTATATTTTTAAAAATTACAAAACAGCCTTAAAATAAAGGAAAATGCATACAACATTTTCAAATATGTTAAACTAACCATAAAAATGCTTTCACAAATAACCACAAGCAATCAGCCAAGCATAAATGGACATAGGAAAAATTTTACAATTTTTACAATTTAATCCCTATATTTTTTGTAATTAACAAATAAACTAAATAAAATTACAATATCGCAAAATCATCAAGATCAAATTTAGCCAAGCCTGGAATCAACCTTTCAAAGCCTTAAAAAATTTGGAAAAATTATTTTTAGGCACCTAAAAATTTCAAACTTCAAGAATAATCCTAAATATCATGAAATCAAGAATGAAAAATTATTCAAGGCTGACAAATATTTTCTATCAACATATATTTCAACCAAAAATAATACTTTTCATCACATATTTTCATAAATATTAATATATATACATGTCATAATTTTTACTAAGTTAAAATATGCATAAAATCAACAAAAATAATGAATAAATCAACATGAAAGTTATTAAGAAAAATAACACAAAAATAAGTACATAAAAATATCAATATTTTTACTAATGGAAGAAAAATGAATGAAAATAACAAAAACCAAAGATTTAGTGAAAGAATTTACCTTGAAAAGCTTTAAAACCTAATGAAATTTTGTGATTTTTTTTTGTATTTTTCTTCCTCTAAGCTAAAGTCATCAAATTGACAAAAATTTAATTTGAACAAAAACCAAATTATAGGGACTGAACCATAACAAATTAAAAGTTATATATTCAAGGAGTAAAATTTTACAAAATAAATTTAATTAAAAATCATCAAAATAAGCCTCTTGGACATGTTAGAAATTAAAAATGGGTTCATTGGGCTTTTTAAAAAATTAATGGGCTTAATGGACCTTAGGTTTTAAGGCCCATAAAATGGAAAAAATAAATTTTAGGCCATTAAAAATAAAATTAATAAAAGTTTCATATAAAAATTCAAAAGGAAATTTTTAAAACATTTTATGCATAAGAAAAAGGCACTTAAAAATTTCAAACTCATAAAATTTTATGAGCAAAAACCCTTTTGGAAGAAAATTGTTATTTAAAAAATATAAAACTCATAAAATAAATTGATTTTTCAAAAAAAATTGATTTACTATGAACTTAATGAAGATATTTGAAAAATTTTAAAAATTATAAACCCAAAAAAAATCCTCCTAAAAAATTTACGGAGTAAAAAACTTCGTATCTTGAAAATAAAAAAATTCAAAAATATGTTTAAATTTTATAAAAATGAAATTTATTCAACACATTAATCAAAATATTAATTTATAAAAATAATCAATATGAAAACTTGAAATACAAAACAATTTTTACTGGAAAACTTTTATGAGTATGATACTCGTGATACTATAAAAAATTCAAAATTAATTACAAAAATGGACAACTTAACACCTTGTGGTATAAAATGCCAATATGAATTTTTCCTTGAATATTTATGATTTTTCGGAGTGCATATCGACATAAATAGCACATTGGTATCGGTAAAAGTATACAACGGTCAACTTCCTAAATTTAACTAAAAACTCTCAAAAGATTCCTAAAAATTAGAAATTTAACTGTGATAATATCTGAAAAAATAAATTTTAAAATTTCACAAGTATAAAATTAAAAGCTAATTATTTTACCTGAATATTTGTCTATTTTAACCAAGATTTGCTCTCTATGACCCTTGAAATGGCACAAAATTTGTCATGTGCATTGTGGTCATTTAAGCACAACTAAATAGCTCTTGAAAGTATCCATTCCACCTGAAGGAAATTTACTCCCATTGGGACAAATACCTAATTCTTTACCTTGGATTTTTTTGGATTATCAAGGAATAGGCCTGGACAAAATTAAGTGTCTACTATGAGGATATCCAAAGTCCATGGAATTATGAATATGAATATGTTTAGGTCACTTCAGGTGGTTTTTTTTGGAACAACAGTATTTTATTAAAGAATAAAAGAAAGCCCAAGTCCTAAAATAATTATAAGCTTGAAAGATACGAAAATAACCATATACATTATTTATTAATCCCCATATAAGATAGAATACTAAAGAACGATCAAAAACATGCAATAAATCCTTTTGCACATCGCCTCTTATTATTCCAATGAATTTGTAAATGAATTAGCCAATCGTCCTCAAATAGAATTTTAAAATCCAATAATTTCCCCCAAATATTATCCATGGACACAAAAAATCTAGTGAAACTACATGGCCTATTCACCTTTAAATTCCACCAAGAAACCATAATAGCTGAGTCATTCTAAAAAATAACTCTAGAATCATTTTACCAACTTGTTAAGGCAATTTAACCTAAAGCCACTACATAGACCTACTTCTTATTAGAAATAATAAAGCATCAAGGATAAAAAACTTAGCATTGAAAATTACCTCATTCTGTGCTAACCATACGATTCAAATAGCCACACCAAACAAAACCTGTTAGTGTAAGCCCTGCAAGCTAATCATTATTGCTTGTAAGGCATTATAATTTAGTGATTTCATGTAATTAAATAATATATTTAATTAATGCTATAAAGGATTTCTTTATCCAAAAGATTTAATTGTATAATTGTTATAAATATCTTATCTAGATAAAGCCCAAGAAACACATTGGCCTTGCAAAGAAATTGTAAAGAGTTACAATTATGAGATCTCTATGCATCAAAGCCATGTTTCTAAAAAACATTCCACGTCATCATATTGTCAAGATAGGGCATTGATAATGCAAAAAGAATGGAATATGTAAGCCTCCATGCATTTGATGCATGCAACTGATTTCATAAGTTGAGGTATAGAAATACTTGGGGACATTATATATATGCTTGTTATGGTAACAAGTTCACTTAAGATGACTTGCTATGAGAGCTCCATTTGGTATTTCAGTAAAGTGTCATGGAAATACTCACCGATGTTAGCAGTGTAAGTGATTCTTAGACTTGTGACACCAGGTCATCTCGTATGTGGAGTGTCATGCTTTGATTCGATCATGAACAGTCCACAATAGATGGATGCTTATGGTAAAGTGGTTTTAGGTATTGCATGCATATTATGGTAGGTGAATGAGTGGTGTAAAGAGGATTCATCACCCTAAATGATATGAGGGGACATATCTCACATGTGCTTAGCCCGTGTTAACTCAAAGTCCATGGCTAAGGCAATATTGATGATTTAACACATAGGGTTTCATACTAATACGGAATAAGCTAAGAATAGACACTAAACTATACACTTGCCAATTCCAAGATATCTAATGAGAAGATATTTATTACACTAAAATGTTAAACATTGAAGGTCTTGTCAAAACCATATTGGCACTCCCTGCATTTTGGGTGGCCATGATGCATTACTAGATGCCAATCTTGGTCTATAAATATAAAATATTCTTAATTATGCTATTTTATATTTATTGCCAATATGATAGGGGCCGAATAGGTCACATACATAAGTGTGATTATTAAAAATTAAATTTAGAATGGGTTTATATGTCTAATAAAGTAATGGTTATTTAGGCCTAATTTGAATAAGTTCATACGGGCCAGAGATAAAATTGTGATTTTTCAAGAATTAAGTTTTTAAACCCAAGGGTATACAAACCCAAGTTTGCCATTTCTCATGGTTGATTGAAAGCTTTGAATTTTGGCCAAGAAGATTAAGAAAACCTAGTTGCATTTTCTCCTAGAAACCCTAAAGGAGTTGGTCTTTAAAATGAAAATTGTTTTCTTCTCTATTCTTTGATTATTAAATCAAGGTTTTCTAAGTACGGGGAAGATTTATTAAAATCTAAGCTCCTAGCATGGCTTCTGACAACAAAGTCTTTTCCTTATTAAATGTTTTTAGGTCACCTATGTAAATAACCATTAGAGGTTGAATGCTCGGACAACTTTGGTTTAGGATAATCGAGCCTATTGTTTTCAATAAATTGGTCATGGGACTGTTGGATTGAAGTATGTTTGAATCTTGAATAGTCCCTTAGATTTCTTAATCTAAAAGATAAATCAAGATCATGTAAGATGCTATTTAGAGAGTTTGGGATAAGTTTCTCTTATTTGTTTTCGTTGCCATGTTTATGCAATATTTATAAAATTCCCAGAACATGAGTTGTTCACACGGCTCTATTTTTATGTCTATTCATGATTATAAACTGTTTTTGACAAGGATAATCATTTTTATGCATTTTTCTCATATTTTTAGAAAAAAGTAGAATGAATAATATTTTCATGCATGAATGGCTCGTTCAATGGGTATTCTAGATGAATCATGAAGAAATTCTAGAAAGCAGGTTGTTCGGACATGTTATGCAATGTAGTAGTGTCCAAATAAAAAATTTATGTGACAACATAAATGATTTTCTAGCATTTTTTTTAAATATTTTATTTTGAAATATAGTGAGTTAGTAGTCATAGAATTTGATTTGGTGATTTTATGTGATAGGAATAATCTGAAATAAATTTTGAGAGCTTGAAAGGTCAAATCTAACCTTACTTTGGTTCTCTCTGAGTTTAGTGTCCATTATTCTAAGGCATTTGGATGCCTCAGAATTGATTTTAAGAGTCATGTTAATGTGTGAATACGTCTAGGAGTGTCCTAGAAAGATACTTAGTAACTCACACTAATGCTTCCAAGTTGAATTAAATAAAGTTGATTTTTTTAATATTATTTCCAAAGTTATGATTTTTTCGATTTAGTCTAAGTACACTATTTTTGTGATTTCTTTTAAATGGATTCATAACTGATAAAAAATGTTGAAAATGGAGTCAATTAGTGAATATTTATGGAGACAAATGTTTCTATAGAATTTTTCCTTTCTAAATAATTTTATCTCCAAATCAATTGTAAATTAAAGCTAGTTTCAGTGAGAGCTTCAGGATGCATTTTTGTTAATGATATTTGTTTGACTTTGATAAATAGAAAAAGGAATTATGGTTGAGCACATATGATTGAAACTGATACAAATAAATCTGGAGAAATATGATTAGTTTTTACCAAGTATCATGCGGCGAGAGCTATAGGATTTGTTTTAGGATATATGGGATTATTAACCAATCATGTGATTAACAATTAGTTTGGTTAGCTAAAGCCCTCGGGGTGCATTACTCTTGTTTTTGTGATTCGTCCATATAAACATGAGTAGTGTTCTCACTCAGATCAAGCCCGTTCCATCAAGCTTGCGATAGGCCTAGGTTCAGGGTGCCTCGGCTATCTTTACTTGGTAAGAAGAACAATTTAGGGATCACGTGCATTAGAAGTCATCTTAAATATGCATATAATGAGTCGTAGGAGCCAAACTTAATAAACTGTACCTAGGAGTCTAAAAGAACCCGAAGTTTATGTACAATCGGGAAACATTTCTAACTTTCTCTCATTTTATCCTTTTGAATCTAGATCTCGAGTTGTGTTGAACGAACTTCATCACTTGGGATATTTATTATCCCATTTATTTAATCTATATTTATATTTGATCATAACTCACCATTTGGCTATTGGGTTGATAGCCAAAACATGTGCAAAAAATAGAACTAAGCTAAGGCAAACAGACACCATAAGAGTTTTGCATCACACATGTTATAATGTTAAGAACATTTGAATGTACCATTATACTATCGTATTGATTGTTAATGTGACACTAGAAGCATCATGATAGCTCGATTTTGAGAAAAGTGTCTTAAAAAGAATTGATGCCCTAAATTAAGACCATGTATCGGCAAGGCTAGTCTTTTAGAGTCTAGTTACAAGATATGTACCCTAATACCAAAATAAAGTGTTCTTTCAATTTTAAGAGGCTGTGAAGCTCAAGAATAAAATTTTTAAGACCATTCAAAATATTTAAATTATATTGTATATGATTAATCTATTATTTTGGTTGCTTCATTTATTTGTTTTGCATGCATTTTAGCATCATCATTAGTGCATCCAAAGGCTTTTGGTAAAAAATGATGGTGTTTATCCATAATAGGAGAACATATGGTCTCGATAGAGGAAAAATATCTTATAGTAAAGGATTTTTCAAAAAAGATTTTCAAAAACGACATAGGGATGCTCTGAAAATCAAGTATGTCTTACCATTTTCGGTCTAAGTCAATATTAAGTTTTGGAAGAATAACGCGATAGATTTTTTAAGGGCCATATGGGATCAAAGACAATGCCACGAAAGATATGTTCACTTGAAAGTATGGAGATATAGTACTATTGGTTTGAGTTAGAATATATGCAGAGTTGCTCCAAGCTATAGATTAGTTTTGGAACCTGGGATATCGGTGCTTCATTTTCGATAGAAAGGATATGGTCTCGACGATCGAGGAGTAAACTACATTGTTGCGTATTGAACATACCATTCCTGATCAGGTGTATATTGAGGAGTTCAATCCATTGACATTGAAGAAATAGTTGCCCAACATTACCAGAGTATCCAAGGCTTAGATTAAGGCATACATGGTCTTAAAAGGCTAGAGTGATTGTATATCAAGGCATGTATCATGAGATTTGATAGACAAATGCCCGAACCTAGAAAAGAAAAATGGATATCTTATATTGGCTATTTATGGATTTGTAGTATTCCCTATGACTTTAGGGTATATTAATGTAGTAGTGGTTGATTTGTAAGATCAATTAAGGTACAATATCAACTCAGCTATGGTGATTCTCACTATGACGATATAGTATTTAAACTTTTATAAGAAAAAGTTGAGAAATAGATTTCTTAGATGTGCAAAGTTGTTGTAGATATAGGTCCATAGTCAATTTTAGAAAGATATAAAGGTTGATATCCAAATGTGCACCAATTTTTCTGACCAATTACCAAGTTCCTTAGGAAAGAGTGGTAAAGTGATTATATTAAACATTAATAGGTGTCAATATTTCAAAACCTAAAAAAAGAAGATGTTACATGGAGAGCACTATGGATGTTTGCTTAGGTTATGTTATGCTGACATAGATGCCAAAATTAGGTGCCTTACTTAGGATTTTGGGTAATGTTGGCTATGCTCCTTTGCTAGTTTAGAGGCAGTTCGAGTCTTAACAATTCATTCTTTTAATGCCTGATTTAGGTGAGTTCGATTTTGCATATAAAGGAAATGGTTATATAAAGAGAATACGAGCCATAGCTGATGAAAAGAGAGAGACTTATTACTTACAATAGGCTTAGTATCGATGATGTGACTTTTGCTGATGAGGTTTAGAAAGATAACTGGGTCAATGATAATGTTTTACTTTTAAATGAAGATATGGTACTTTTAGTAGAAGAGTCGCTATCTAAAGTTAAATTACTGAAGAAAGAATTTGAGTTGGAATGGTCAGCGTTTCAGTTAGAGATTACTTTATTACAAGCTAAAAATAGGTAGTTAAAGTATAATCAAGCTGTCTGTGAGTGATAATTAAAAAAAGCTCTATAAAAAAAGGACGATGTTAAGTGAGGTATGAAAAATTGCATTAAGATAACAAATGAGTTAGGATAGCATTGAAAAATGCAAAAAGTGGAAAATCAATCGAAGAATAGGAACCCGAGGTAGTAGAACTAAATAAAAAGGCAAACTTGTAGAAAAGTAAAACCAAAAAGAGTGTAAAATAAGTAGTCAAGCTCTTAACAAGCCAATTAGTGAGCCAAAAGAAGAATGTTTGTGTTCTTGCCTGGTTACAAGTCTGAAATAACATTAAGGTGGAACCTAGATCTCCATCACCACTTGATATCCCTATCAAGGAAGAAGAGTAGAAATGGAGCATTATCATGATAGACAGACAAGACTAGTGTTGATTGGACTTTTTTTAGGGATGTATCTACACTTTTCTCCGTGAATGAACCAATAAGGAATCGAATTTTCTAGATGTAATAATTGGATTTTAGATATTAGCTTTATATTGGAGTTGCTGCCTTAGCCAATGCCTTCGATATGTTTGTATATTATTCATGTCATTACATTCATGCTAACTCATTTTTTTGTATTTGTACATTTGCATTCATGTCATGGCATGCATGATACAATACGGGATTCTAAATCTAGTGTCATTCTTTAAAAAAAATATTATGTCCATGGGGAAAGTTGTAAAGGTACCTATTTATAAGAGATACAATGCCAGGCCCCATTTAAGAAATATGGAAAATGATTCTATTGCTAAGTTAGAGAGGGTGGAGAAAGTTCAGGAACAGAAACTGAGGAGTCCAAAAGAATTGAGGTCACAACCAACTAAAATCATGGAGTTAATGACGTTATATACTAAAAGGAATGAGCAAGTAAAAGGCTTAGGTTCTCAAGCTAAGGAAGTTGATCCGAAGGGGAAATCTATCAAGTTTGTGAACAAGGGTAAATAATGTGGTGCCTTAATTCAAGTGTCTCAAACTATACTCGCTAGTGGAATTGCTCATATGGTGCATGGGCATACTGAAGTTCAAATGCCATGGGTGATTATTGATAAAGGGTTGAATTTGGGGTTTACTTTGGAAATCCATTAGTCCTTAACCTTGACAAGTTTACTGAGTGGATAGGCTTATAACAGAAGTGTCTAAGTGTGCTAAAAAAGAGCAGATGCAGTTACAAGTAATAGAAAAGATACTGAGGGCCATAAAAAAAGTAGATAAATTTGGAGTGGTGGATGCTGTCGAATTGGGCTAATATATAGATTGGTTATTCTTTCAAAATTTAGGACAACGAAGTTTGAAAAGTATACACGTGCTCATCTGCTTATATTAAAATGTATTGTCCTAAGATGGTAGGGTATAAGAATAATGAGAAGCTGTTGATCTATTGTTTCCAAGATAGTTTAACTAGTGTTGCAACTTAATGGTATGTCGGGTTAGATAAAGCTAAGATCTAAACTTGGCAGGATTTGGCACATGCTTTCTTGGAATAATGTAAGCATGTTACGGATTGGGCACCCAACCAAATGTCATTACAGAACATGGAGAAAAAGTCTAATAAGAATTTTAGACAATATGCCAAGAGGTAGAAGGAAAAAGCCACACAAGTAATTCTTTTCCTAATGGAAAAAGAGATAATGGTTACTTTTATTAGCACTCTAAAAGCTCTATTTTATTAAAGGTTGGTCAATAATGCAACCAAAAATTTTATGGACATGGTGCTATCTGGGAGATGATCGAAAGTGCAATTAAGGATTGTAAGATGTCAAATAGAGAGTCTTTGGGAAGTAAGAAACCAATTTTGGTTAAAAAGAAGGAAAAAGAAGCAATGTTGTTAGTGTTGGCAATCATGCAACCATGAATCTTGTACTGTACTACCTATGCTATCCCACAGTGTTTGGGCAAGTTTGAGTTCTTACATGTTTGCTCCCTAACGCAGTTTACAACCTAGTATATATGAATTAACAAAGTAGTAACCAAAGTATCTAAAACACCTAAATACCTTGAATAACCCTAGACCCACTAAACTAGCTTACAATAGACAATAATTTGTCAAATCCTAATGTCCTATTGTGACTTCTACCATAGTTGCTTCAGAGGCAATTGATAGCACCAATCTATGTCACACCCTTACAACCTCCTTACCCAAAATGGTATGATGCTAATGCTACATATGAGAATCATAGGGGTCTAAAGAGGCATTTAATGGAGAATTGTCTAGCATTTAAGAGAAAAGTTCAAAGTCTCATTAATGCTAGAAAGTTGAAGTTTGAGACTAGATCATGTCCTCACATTACTGAGAACCCATTCGATCATATTCAGCCTAAGGTGAATGCAATGATGGTGGAAAAAACATGAAGGCTTAAGCTAAAAGTTAACAAGGTAAAGATTTTTTTTAAGTGGTTTAAGAAGCTCTGGTGAAAGCTAAAATAATCCTAGGACAGTTGATCTCATTGGGAGGTAGGAAGAAGAATTTTGAGTTCCATGGGATAAATAGACATGAGTTGCAAGAATATGATGACTTCAGGATGGTTACTTAAAAGACAATAGACAATAAGGAGATAATTTTTATGAAAAATTGCTCGAGCCAATAATTGTGTCAGTAGATATGATTGATGAGGGGTTTGCGATAATACTATTTGGAATCATGGACTAATGGTTATCTATTGTAAAGAGTCTACTATTAGTGCTGTAACTATGACACCTACTTCTTAGGTAGTCATTTAGGTCCCTACACCATTTCCATACAATAGTGATAAAGTAGCTCTATAAAAGTATGGGTTTGATACTATGATTGCAGAAAAACCTAGTCTTTCAGTAGATGTCGTAACTAGTGTAAGTCACATAATGAAGAATAAGAGGTGTTATGGTCCACTTGTTGTTAAAAAGGAAAAATCTATGGTTGTTGATGAAAATAGTGCTAAACCATAAGTAGTAATGATGACTGTTAAAAGAACCAGTAAGTGAACGAGAAGCTAAAGAGTTCCTAAAGTTTATAAAGCATAGTGAGTATAGCATTGTGGAACGGTTGAATAAGTAGCCTACTAAGATACCACTGCTATCTATATTGTTAAACTTGTAACCACATAAAAAGGCTTTGTTAAATGCCTAGAATTAGACGTATATGCTGTATAATATTTCAATAGATAATATTGGTCGATTAGTAAACAACATATTGGCTAACAACTTTATATCATTCAATGATGATAAGATCCCTTCAAGAGGGAGGAGTAGTGTAAAGTTTTTGCATATCAATGTCAACTGTAAAACATCTACTTTACCATGAGTGTTGGTGGATAATGGAACCGCTTTGAATGTGTTAACATTGGTCACTCTACAAAAGATGCTAGTTGATGCGTCACACATCAAGAACAATCATATTATTGTTTGTGCCTTTAATAGAACTAGACAAGAGGTAGTTAGCATGATTATGGTCCTTTTAAGAAATGGCCTGTGTACTTTTGAAGTGGAGCTTCAAGTGACGGATATTGTACCGTAATACAACTATTTGTTGGGTAGGCCTAGTTCCATTCTCTAGGGGCAGTTCCCTTATAATTGCATTAAAAGTTAAAGTTTATTATGGATGATAAGGTGGTTGTCATCGACGAAGAAGAAAAGATAATGGCAGTCATGTCTACTGATGCAGCTTACATTGATCTTGATAAGGAGATTCTCGATTTTTTTCTTATAGTCTTATGAACTTGTAATGCTACATATGTAGGAAAAAGGTTATCGATCATTCAGCCCTATTTGTCTTAGAATACTAGGATGGGATTGAAGATGATTGTCAAAAAAAGTTGCCAAATAGCAAAGGATTAGGAAAGCATTTGCAAGAAATGACTAAAGCCTTGAAAGTAGTTAACCAAATTGGAAAGAATGGGTTAGGTTAAAAAATGTTACTTAGAAAAAAAGGTTTAATCGAAAGTGCTAGAGAGAAGAGAATGGCTAGAAAGTTGGGCCTTGAGCCAAAATTGGATGGAAGGACTTCTACTTCTCTTTAGGACATTTTTTGTTCTGTGGGTTACCTAGGTTCGAACAAGAGAGGCTTTATGGGAGAGGTCCTCGTTTTGTTGAAAGAGGCTTTTAAAAGTTTCAGTGTTTTTTTCATAGAAAAGGAGATCTTGGAGTTTGGTATTCTCTTTGCCTGTGATCACCAGATTTGGAATGACACCAAGATCTTTATAGATTATAGGCCTTTCTTTGACAAGTATTAAGATACTTTGCCCTAAATGTTAAAGCTGAACAACATTTAAAGGTTTTTTGTATTTGGCTCAATTTATTGATCATTATTAAATAAATAACAAGCATTATGTATTTTCATATCTATATGTCTTTATTTGAATGTGAATGCTTTATTTCTTGAATTGATTGATTATTTTCTCTTGAATAAACCAACATTATTGAAACTAGAATATATCTTGATTTGCAATGTCTTAATATATATGTACGCAAAGCTTCAATGCTTAAACCTTATTAGGTATATTGACATAGGAGATATGGAGATAAGGGTTAACTTTTTGGGAATCAATTTTGATAAATCATTTCATAAAGATGAAGTATGTTCAAATGAGAATTATGATGCCTATAACTTATCCCTAGATTTAACAAGACTTATCAAATAAGAGGAGAGACAAATCATGCCTCATAACAAATCTTTAGAGGTAGTGAATTTGGGGACTGAGGAGTGTCAAAAAGAAGTTAAGATTAGGACCATGATATCCTCATCTACTTAGAAAGATTTGATTGCCCTCCTGAAGGAGTTTAAAGATGTATTCACTTGGTTATATGAGGATACGCTGGGATTAGATACAGATATAATAGTGCACAGATTTTTATTGAAACCTGATGTAAACTGGTACAATAAAAGTTGAGAAGGATGAAGTAAATAGATGCTGGGTTTTTTGAAGTGGCAAAATATCCCAAATAGGTGGCAAATATTTTGCCTATCCCTAAGAAAGATGGAAAAGTGTGTCATGTATGTAGATTATTGGGACTTGAAAAAAGCAAGCATTAAAGATAATTTCTCGCTACCCTATATAGACACATTTGTCGATAATACAACAAAGAATTCCTTGTTTCCCTTCATGGATGGCCTTTCTAGTTATAATCAGATTAAGATGGCATCAAAGGACATGGAGAAAACCACATTTATGACCTTGTGGGGTACATTTTGTTATAAGACAATGTTGTTCAAATTGAAGAATGCCAAGGCAACATATCAATGAGCCATCGCAACTTTGTTCCATGACATGATGCATAAAGAGATAGAGGTATATGATGATAATATGATTGCCAAGCCTGTTAAAAAAATGAGCATGTTGGAAACTCCCAAACCCTTAAAAACGATATTTGGTACTCCATACACCATGAAATTTATCCTTACGGTTTCGTGACCATTAAAACATTAATTTCGACAGGTGACCAATCTCACCTAGCCAAAATAGATTAGTGGCGACTTGAAACAAATGGTCATTTTGTGATGACTATTTAGGGTTAAGACGGGCGAATGATTCACCTTAACTACCGAGTCCCCAAAAATAAGAGAATATTAATATCAATATGGCCTAAAAAAAAGAAGACTAAATAGTTTTAAAATAATGATACATCACCACTTATATAGTCAAGGGCCGTTTAAGTCGGGCTTGGTCAAGATTTGCATCCAGGCCACGTTATGATTGCTTGGCAACTCCACTGGGGACCTAATTTTTTTTAGGGAGTCATGTCTAAAATTGATCATGTGTTATTTAAATTTTAATTAATCCGGTTTTAATGGGTATTTAGTTTCAATTCCTATTTTGGAAAATTTTTCTTTATGACTTATTTTATTTTTAAGTCAATGTTTGTGTATTTTTTCTTTATTTTAAGAAAGGGTATGCTTATCCCTTCACACACACTGTGCACATCTGCAATAGTCTCCCTTCTGTCTAATGCGGCAGGGACATAAGTACCTAATAATTTAGAAGAAGGTGAAGTAGCTCTGCCTTCTGAGGTGTTAGCCCCTATTTAGGCCAGTTAAAAGCCTACCAGGTGTAAATTCCTATGCCTACCTGAAGTTTTAGCCTTATTACGGGCATGGAAGATACTCCTACTCGAATTGAACCATTTCTGACATAAATCGACGATGGATAAGGAGAAGGTACCTCGTTAGTCCATTTTGGACTAAGGGCAATTCAAGAACTGATTTAGAGGTCCGATCCAAACCTCATATAGTGAATCTTGGTAGCTTCCTAGTTACTACCATACGCTTACTATAGGTTTCACCGAGGTTAGGGACATACGAAAGGGTATGCATACCTTTTTCTTTCTTTATTCACCTGCTTTATTTCAATTACATCTTTGTGATATTATTTATTGCTATGTTTTATTATCTGGAATATTTACTTCATTGATACTAACTTGTTTACTTTTTTCTTTTCTTATCCTTCTTGTGCATCATTCATTTGCATCATGGGTGTTTGCTTTAGGCCTGATTTTAGATCCAGCTAATTTCCATTTGATTTTATGGTGAACCAAGCAAAAGTGGCGACTATTTCTAGAACTTTTGAAGAAGTCTGCACAGAGTCTGAACTAAATTAGAGAAAATGGGTGGACTGCATACCCGGGGACTTTGTATCAAGACTGCCGAAGATCACACACTTGGATCTCAGAAAAATTAATATTTCTGAATCGGTACATATATGGGAAGGATGGGATAAAGCCAAGCAAACTCAGTTTATGGCAAAATATGGACATATGGCCATGTTGTTAAAGAATCCCATAGATGAACAGTTAGTTCGAGCTTTGATAGAATTCTGGAACCCTTCTTACTGATGCTTTTCATTTAACCACCATGACATGACCCCCACCATAGAAGAGATGCATCATTATTAGGGTTGGGACAAGTGGAGACAAGACCTATCTACTGCAAAGAGCGCAACTCGGCGAGTCATAGAAAGAGATTGGCATAGATCCTTGATTTATCTCCTCGGTCTCTTCGCTTCGAACATAAAGGCAATACCACAGTTGTTTCATGGCAATTTTTGAAGGAGTATATTAGGGATCAGCCAGAAAAAGAGAAAGCCCTCGATGCATTTGCTTTAGCCATATAGGGTTGGTTTTCTTCCCAAGGGTGCTCGGACATATGGAAGTAGCGGTGATTGAGCTCTTTGACCGATTGAAGCGGAATATGCATCCTGCCCTTTCCATCTTAGCGAAAATCATTCGAGCACTTAGCGCGTGTCAGAAGTCGGGCAAAGGCAAATTCTTCGGGAGTGCATTAGTGCTATATATCTCGGCCTGCGACCATTTTTAGAGAGATGGCATCAATAGGATTAGACCTTATTTCTCACACTAGCTTTATCGTTTTGATTTGTTTCCGTCGTGATATTTATGAATTATTTTGTAAATTTTTGTAAAATGATTACTTGCTGCCCCGAGACTTCTTTCAATTAGTCGATCAAACCAGTTGAATTGAGAATTGATGCTAGCTTGGTCTGGGATATGTTATAGAATTGGGATTTCAAAGAACCCAAGAAATAGTAAAAAAAACTAGGAGAAAATAAAAAACGGTTAACTAAATTTATTTTTTATTAAATATTTACTATATTTAATACGTATGAATTTTTTTAAAAAAATTAAATAATCATATTCAAGTGGTGTAATTTGTCTAACCAATTAAACCAATAATTCATAAGTTTTATTATTTGATCTACGATCTAATTTTTTTAACATTAATTAAGCATTTTATAAATTTGCTAAATTTTCTAAACATAACTTTATGGTCATGGGATAACACTTTAAAGCCGTTGGTGGAGAGTTCAAAACCCAATTAGAATTATCATGGAAGAAATAATATTAATTTTTGCATAGGAAGGAAGTGAGAATTAGAACAAGGGAATTCCGCGTGGTGAAGGAGGGAGGGAAGCGATTGTGTAATCTTAGTAGGTCCCACGAATTGTTAGGAAGGTTGATGCAGAAGAACAGGACACAGAGAGGAAGAGGATCCTAGGTGTCCACTTTCCAACGCATCAACGGTTGAATTTATGTACTTTTTGCCGATTGTAGGCTCGACAAATCATCATCAACTCCCAACAAACACACATGTTTGGAATCTCATTAATCTCAAATGAAAATGCCGCCACATGCGCCGATAATTTCTATGTAACCCATAATTTCTATGTAACGCCCGTTGGGATGTGGCAGTCACAATGACATATAATTATGCAATTGCACCTAATTGAACTGTGAAAAGCTCGACAGATTGTAAAATGGAAGGTAGTGGGTCCCCATCCTCCCCCCTCCCCGGGGGCCCCTTCCAAGCTGGCTTAAATGTGCATGACTGACAGTTTAATGTTGCGAAAATTCCAAAAAAGAAATAGACCATAAATTTTTAAAACAAGTGAAAGATGAAAAAATTATTACAAATAAAAAAATAATAATTATTACAATTATTAATAAAATCTGCAATTACATTTTTGTCCTTATTTTTTCTAATTTTTGGCTGCTATAGTGCTACCTTTTGCCAGCAATTTAAGGGGTTGGTTCTCTTACTAAGGGAACTGAGCCCATGTACATTATGAAATATAATATATATAATAAAATATAAAATATTATATATAAATTATTTATATTAAAAATATTATTTAAAATTAATAAAAAATATTTTATATTAAATATTAAATTAATACAATTATTTATAATATTATAATATTATATATAATATATATTATTACATATAAATGATATACATTAAAAATATTATTTAAAAATAATAAAAGATTAAAAATATTTTATATTAAATCTTAAATTATTATTTAAAAAATAAAAATATTTTATGTTAAATCTTAAACTACTATTTAAAAATAAAAATAAAAATATTTTATATTAAATCTTGAATTACTATTTAAAATATAATAAAAATAAAAATATAATAATAATTGAATGTATAGGTGATCATAACCAAATGTCAGATATCCATAACTTAATATACAAATGACCACAATTGAATGTATAGATCACCAAAACTGATATATTTAATTCCAATATATATATTAATATATGTTTCAATATTTGAAGGTTCGGCTTCTATACTAAGAGAATTGATCCCAAAGCTATATTATTATATATATAAATTACATATATTAAAAATACTATTTAAAAAATAAATTATTATAAATATTTTATATTAAAATTTTTTTATTATTTTTAAATAATAGCTTTAATATAATAATTTATATATATTATATATTCGGGGTCGGTTCTCTGGTACAACAATAGACCATCCCCATATTGGAACATATATATCAATATATATATTAAAATTAAATATATCAGTTTTAGTTATCTGTACATTTAGTTATGATATATGTGCATTCACTTATGATATATGTACATTCAATTATAGTTATCTCTACATTCAGTTATGATTATATTTTATTTTTTATTGTTTTTTTAAATAGTAGTTCATGATTTAATATAAAATATTTTTTAATCTTTTATTATTTTTAAATAATATTTTAATTTATAATTTTTATATAATATATAATATATTATATGTTATATACGTATATATCATATAATGTCTATTGGATATATAATTTATAGATAATATATATTATTTTTAATTTTTATTATTTTTTAAATTGTAATGCAAAATTTAATTCATAATAATTTTTTTTATTATAAATATTATATATTATATATTATATATTATATATTACATATGTTATATAGAATATATTATTTTTAATTTTTTAAAATGTAATTTGTAATTTATTTTATTATTTTTTAAATAGTAATTCAAAATTTAATATATAATATTTTTATTTTTATTATTTTTATATATAAATTCATAATTTAATATAAAATATTTTTATTTTATTATTTTTATATAATAATTGAATATTTAATATAAAATATTATTAATTTTTATTATTTTAAATAATTTTTTAATATATATAATTTATATATAATATAAATTTTTAAATAATATTTTTAATTTTTAATGTACATATATAAAATGGGAGGGAGTCGGTTCCTTTGCCAAGGAACCAACCCCTCACTATAATTGCTGTCTTTTTAGGAAAAGCTGAAAGATAACGAAATTAGGGTGAAAAGATAATTATATATTTTTATTTATAAATTTAATAATTGTTATTTTTAATTAGAAATAAGTTTTTCGCTTTCACATTTTTAATAACTTATAGTCCATTTTCTCTTTTTGAAATTTTCCGCTTGTTTTTCTCCTCCATCCAAGCACACTCCTCCCTGACCTCCACAACCCATTCTCTCCTATCTCTTTAAAAACTGCCCTCCTCTCCTACAACCCATGCCACTTTCTCTCTCTCTCTTTCTCTCTCTCATCTCCATTTCAGCGTCCCATCTTTTCCTTTGTTATTTTTCTTTCCTGTTAATTGGCATCAAGAATTAACATTAGCTATGGCTGACCAAGTTCAGAAGACAGCCCAGGATGGAGAACCACAAGTTGAAGAGGTGGTGGTTGTTCCTGACGTGCCACAAGCCGAGAAACCTCCAGCGTCTACAGAAGTGGTGAAAGAACCGCCTCAGGCACCCGAAACCGATGAAGAATCGGTAAAGCCAAAGCAGGTTGAGGAGGAGGCTTTAGAGGCAGAGGTATCAAAACCCAATGGTGATGATCAGGAAAAAGTTCCACAGCTGGGTTCTTTCATTGAAGAGAGCACAAGGGTTGTTGACCTCCTTGAGAATGAAAAGAAAGCGCTAGAAGAACTTAAGCAACTTGTTCAAGAAGCGCTTAACAAGCATGAGTTTTGCGTGGTAGCAATGCCATTACCAAAGCAACCAGAAGCTCCTAAAGAGGATGAGAAAAAAGAGGTGGTGGTATATGAGGACGAGAATGAACCAGCCAAAGAGAAGGCAAAGGATGAACTGGTTACTTATAAACCACCAAAACTAGAAACAGAAACAGTTACCGAAACAAATGATGAACCAGAAACGGAAGAAACTATTAATCAGGTTGAAAAGGAGGTTATTGAAGAGAAGGTTGCTGTCACTACTGCTGGCTCTGACACTGTGGAAGATGATGGTGCCAAGACCGTAGAAGCCATTGAAGAGAGTATAGTTTCAGTCTCTTCACTAGTTCAACCAGAGCAACAAGCAGTAGTTAAAGAGCCCGCAGAGGCAAAGGCTGATGTGGTCTCGGAAGACGAACGAAAAGATGCTCAAACAGAGGAGAAGGTGCCCCCAGAGGAGATATCCATATGGGGCGTACCACTTCTTGCAGATGAAAGAAGCGATGTCATTCTCCTCAAATTTCTAAGAGCCAGAGATTTCAAGGTGAAAGATGCATTTGCCATGCTCAAAAACACGATTCGTTGGAGAAAGGAGTTCGGCATTGATGAACTTGTTGAACAAGATTTGGGTGGTGATTTGGAGAAGGTGGTATTTATGCATGGTTTTGACAAGGAAGGACATCCGGTGTGCTATAATGTGTTCGGGGCGTTCCAAAACAAGGAGCTTTACCAGAAAACATTTTCGGATGAAGAGAAGAGGCAAAAATTCCTGAGATGGAGAATCCAATTCCTAGAAAAGAGTATTAGGAAACTGGATTTCAGCCCCGGTGGCATTAGTACTATTGTTCAGGTCAATGACTTGAAGAATTCCCCAGGACCAGCAAAGTGGGAGCTTAGACAAGCGACTAAACAGGCTCTTCAATTGCTCCAGGACAACTATCCAGAATTTGTTGCCGGACAGGTAGCATTGCTGTTATTGCTATTTGTGCTATTTGATCTTTTCTTTTCATGTGATATTATTATTATTATTATTATTATCAGGTTTATCGTTTGTTTCTTTCTTTCTTTCTTTCTTTCTTTCTTTTTTTAATCTTACCTTTGCTCCGAATTGGGGTTGTGGCTGCTTGTTTAGGTGTTTATCAATGTACCTTGGTGGTACCTTGCAGTCAATAAAATGATAAGTCCATTTTTGACCCAGAGGACAAGAAGCAAATTTGTCTTTGCGGGCCCTTCAAAATCTGCGGAGACCCTTTTCAGGTTGGTGTCTAAATCAAGTAAAATTTGCTCCTTTTACCACTCTTTACGTGTTATTTATATGAAATTATTTTTGTTTTGAACATTTAGGTACATCGCTGGTGAGCAAGTACCGGTCAAATATGGAGGACTGAGCAAAGACGGTGAATTCGCCAGCACCGATGCTGTTACTGAGATAACTGTGAAGCCAGCGGCAAAGCACACAGTAGAGTTTCCAGTTACTGGGGTAGGTGACTTTTCCTTTGTCTCTTTGGTCAAATGCTAGGGTAGCTTTCATATTTTCAAGAATCCAATGCAGATTTTGGCCCCGCGCTTGGGGATTCGATTCGGGTAGTACTTACGAGCTTTTAATTAATATGGCATCCATCTTTGGATCCTCAGGACCTTTTTCTTTGCTATTTGCTGGTATATTTTGGTTGAAGCTTAAACGATCATCAATTAAATCTCTTGTGATGATGCAGGCATGCCTTGTGACATGGGAGGTCAGAGTTGTTGGATGGGATGTGAACTACGGTGCAGAATTCGTACCCAGTGCTGAAGACAGCTACACAGTTATAATCCAGAAGGCGAGGAAGGTTAACTCTACTGAAGAACCGGTCGTGTGCGACAATTTCAAGATTGGGGAGCCTGGCAAGGTTGTTCTCACCATCCACAATCCCACCTCAAAGAAGAAGAAGCTCCTCTATCGCTTGAAGAATAACACTACATCTGATTAAACACAAGCAAGGAATCAAAACACACAAGGCGTTCACATTTAAGACCATTCTAGTTTTTAGCATTTATATTGACTTTTGAACTTGTTTATTATAATTTAAAATTTTTTTTATATATAATTTTGGGGTTTGTCTATACTCTCTACTGTTTCCAAGATGTTTTTTTTCCTAAGTAAATTTCAAGCTGTTGAGTTCGTGGATTCCCAAGGATGCATATGCATCGATATTATTTTCGTGCTCATAAAATTTCATTTTCCATCTTGGGCTTTCGCCCACTTTTATTTCAAGGAAAACGTCTTAGTATCATCAACTCGTTCTTGGATCATTCTTAGCCACATTAATTAATATACAACTAATAATTCTTAACTGAATTTGATATCATTAATTAGATAATATTAATTCAGTTTTAAAATTTTAAAAAAATCCAACTGAAGTTGTTATAATAAATATAAAATTAATGATATATTTGTCTTTTCATTTGCAATAATAATTAGCTATTTATTCTTTTTAATTAAAAAAACTACTCACTCTTCCACTTGAAAAATAACTACTAATCTTTTTAATTTATAATTTTTTCTAAAAAAAAAAATATTTTTCACTCACTTTATAAATATGTCAAAATTTAATGTTTTTTAATACACATGGTAATGAGTTTCACTGAGTATACGTTGAGAAGATATTAAAACTCATAATGCTCATTCGAAAGACCCTTATCAATTCAAACATAAAAAAATCCAATGTTTTCTTTTTGATATTAATAAGATCTTAATTTTAATACTTAAAGATAATTCTCTTGATTCCTTTTTATTTTTAAAATTTGCATTTGTTATTTTGTGAAAAAAAATTATTTTGTTTAAGAACGAAATGAGAATTCTAACTGCGATAAAATTTTGTTAATTTTTCTAGCAATTTAGTGGAACTCAAAAGATTCTTTCGATCAAGAATTTTAACGTCATCCCTTGAAAACAAAGGTGATATTATTTTCGTAAAAACTAATTGTTGGAATTTTCTTCAACAAGGCAAAGACTCAAGATTTATTTTCACTCAAGAATATTATCTTATTTTTATTTTTTGAAGAAAATACCTTTTTTTTCCTGAAAATGTTTATTACCAGGCTGTGTCTATTTTAAAGATAATTGAAACGAATACGACAAAAAATAAATAAATAAATAAAGAGAAAATGCCATCAAGGGCTCTAAAGTTTATTATATCTTTGAACTGGTACAAATATTTATTTTGATATATAAAGTTATATTTCGTGTGCTATTGCAGTACTTGTTTATAACACCATTAAATTTTAGTGATGTAGTTTTATGTATCCAATGACAAATTGATGTGTGACTTTAAACAATAATGCCGCATGTATTAACAGTAAAATATAACTATTTAATTTTAAGAATAACAATTATATTTTTTGAAAACTAAAAATAGTTTTTTTTTTAAGCTAGCACTAGAGAATCATCGATTTTTACAAAGGTTCCGACCGTCATTTATGTGGATTATTATTAGAGGTAATACACTCGAATTGATCATGATTTCAAAGAAGGCACAAAGTGATCATACCGTGCATTTTTTTTTTTCTGTGGTATTCAACGCACTCAAAGTTAAAAGTCTTTGAGTAGGCATGATCATTGATCTGATCTTTCAATTTCATTAATAAAATCACATATAAATCATGATCTCAATATCCTAAAAGCATTTGACTGTTTTCTTGTTTAATATTAATTATGCTTAATTTATTTATTTATTTTTATCTATCATATCAAAACTTTTGAACATGAGATCGAATCGATTCGTTTTAGAATTAACATGAAACCCTTTTGTGTTGAAAAATTTTCTAAATCTCCCATCACCATGAAAAAAGAAAAAAAAATTAGAAAATTGTTCCTCTGTTTGAAAATTCCAAAGATATTTCTTAAAACATGAATAATACTCCTTTTGAAAAAGGATGTAAAGGCTTTTTCGAACAACTTGGCATGGATCCCAAAACCGTTGTTACTAAGGCACATTAGTCTTTCTTCTTTGGAAATAAATCCAGTTTCAAATTGTCCACAATTAATCTCGCTGATAAATTAAAGTAAAAGTATGAGATAAATAAAGTGATAAATGAACCCGTAAAATAAGACAACAATGGTGAATATATAAATATAACAATAACAATAATAAATAAATAAATAAAGATTTGCATAAAGTAAATAAATCCGCGTAATAAATATGGAGTAAAGTAAAGACCAAGCGAGAAAATAATAAAATGGGAATAAAATAATTACATAAATAAAAAATGTGCATAAAGTAAATAAGAACGGGAAAGTAAATGAACTAAAAGATAAACAAATAAATACCACAAGTTAATAACTAATTAAATAATAAAAATAACAAAAGTCTTGATAAAGCATCCGAATGCCTTACAGAAAGCATTCAGATGCCTTTTCCTGGGAAGCTTTTTCGACCACTGCCTCATTCTCTCTTTTCCTTTTTCCTCTATTTTCGCCCCTACTGTGCTCCCTGAGTTAATACTCCGAAATTCCAAATGAACCTAAATTCTTACCTTGATAACCTAAACTATATGTTTTTACACACATTTTCCAAGCTCCGACATGGATTCTTGGTTCCAAGGTCTTCAATTGATCCCATTTAATGCCCCCTCCATCTTTCTTAATTTTAATCCTTATTTATTTGGTCCATTGGATCAACCAAG
Organism: Adansonia madagascariensis; assembly: GCA_038381835.1. NCBI lineage: Eukaryota > Viridiplantae > Streptophyta > Magnoliopsida > Malvales > Malvaceae > Adansonia > Adansonia madagascariensis. The sequence continues at coordinate 17,070,915 of JBBYHL010000004.1, forward strand.
TGAAAGGTCAAGATCAAAACCAAAGTGGAGGAAAGGGAAATATATAAGTTACCCCTCATTTCTTTCAATTTTCAAAATATTTTTCTATTTTTTTTCTTGTTTTTAATTTTTATTCAAAGCCTCTCACTTTTTTGTTTTTTGGAAAAATCTAAATGTGACGAACTTTTAAAGCTCAAGATTTAATTAAAATTTTTATTTGATGCGGGTTTAATTAAAAGCTTTAAAATTGGTTTTTTTTTCTTGTTACAATATTATTTTGATAATTAAAATTCAAAAAGACAAAATATTTGGCACATTTGAAAATTTAAACTTGCAACTATAAAATTATTAAAATATAAAACCAAGATCGACTCTGATGCAAATTGAGATTAATTTTTGAAAATTGACTCAAATTACACCCTTTTGTGGTTTTAATTTATTGTCCATCTTATCTAACTCCTATTTGACTTGAATTCCGAAAATTAAAATCTTAAGGTCCAATTTAAAATGTCAATTAAAACAAAAAAAAAATCGCTTTTTAAAATTTTACCCTAAATCCTTACCAAAAATAGATTCAGGTTTGAACTTAACACTTGACCAAGCGGTAGCATCCACACTTTTTGGGAGAGAGATCCCTCCCACAGGGGGTGTGTTTGAATCACCCCTAGTAGGGTGTGTCAAACCTCTGTGGCCCTTCCAGTTGGACCCCCGATGGGGGTTGAAGGGAAGAAATCCTCCTTTTGTCCCTTTTTTCTTTTTTATTATTTTATATATTTATTTTTAATATAAATAATATTTTAATAATTACTTAATGTAAACATAATTTTTAGTTTTTAATATATATTTTTTATCATTTAATACAAATATAATATTTTATTTTTAATATAAAAATAATTTTAATAATTTTTAATTATTATTTAGCATAAATATTATTTTATTTATAGTTTATTACTTAATATAAATATAATTTTTATAATTTTGATTTTATGATTATTCAACATAAATATTATTTTATTTTATTTTATTATTTAATAATCATAATTTTAATAATTTTTTATTATTTGTTATATATACACAAATTTTAATAAAATATCCTTAATGGTAATATTTTATTCTTATTTCATTGCCACTATTGTGATTAAATTCAAGCACATATTTTACTGTTGATTTAATCTCATTTCTATAAAAATTAATCTCACTGCTATTGTTATTTTTTATCTTACCGATACTAATTTAACCATCCAAACAAATGAAAAGGTTCAACTATAAAATGTACTAATAAAAATTATATCCACATAATCAAACAATTTCTTATCTAAATCAAGAATAAATAAGTGACAAATAAATTAAAATAAATAAATTAACATATAATTCTACGAAATTCACACTAAATAAAAACTTGAAAATGAAAATGAAATTTGAAATTTGAAATTTAAAATTTAAAATTTAAAATTTTTGAAAACCTTTTCCTTAACACAATAATAATGATTCAAGGACAAATAATTTTTTTCTTTATTCGGTTAATAGCTTTCTTAGGATGAAAATTTTTATTGTTACTGATTTTTCAAAAAACTTTGTTATTTTACAAGTAGTAATATCATTCGTTTAATTCATACATTGTATTATTATCAATGTAGTCAATATTGTATAGGTACTTATCAGTACATATTGATTTTAATATAAAACAGAATGGTAACAATATCATACCATTTTGATTTTTTTTATTTGTTGTATCGATTATACTAGCCTGCACCATTCCATATCAATAAATATTAATCACTACCAGTAAATACTAATCCTATCAATTGGTATAAAATTTTTATTTTTTAATTTCTTAAAAAAATTTACTAATTTATTTTTTTAAACCAATTTCTATTTTTTATCTTAATCATTTTTATTTTTTCACAACTGTATTTAAAAATCAAATATGTTCATAAATTAAGATTTTGAACTTAACTAATGATTTGCTATATTTTTCAATATTATTTATTTATTTATATAATTGATATTTCAAGATTTTAGATATTAAAATATTTATAATTTAAAAAGTTTTATTTATATATAAACATATATATATATATGTAATGGTGGTAGCATGTGCATACAAATATATATTTTATTATGAAATTTGAAAATAAACTACAAATATATTTAACGAAAATAGTTGAAAAATATTTTCGTAAACTCAAAACAGTATGCTTAAACACTCTAGCATCAATAAGTAGTAGTTGCACAAAAAAATAATACATCCATAAATAAGATGGTGATTATTATCGTTTGGTGTTTACCCTAGATCTGTCCATGGGCCAGGTCTTTAATAAGGCTTTCTTTAATTCGGGTTAGCCATCGACACCTATAGTTTACACCTAATTTTTGCCATCACTGGATGTTTGATACATGGCAATGAAGATTATGGATAGGAGTCCATTTGTAGAAAGAATCTAGGAGCTTGTCAATCAATGATGAATTAGTAGATGAGATTGTGGGTTCATTTGGATGGGCAATAAAATTAGCTTCGGGAGATGAAAAATAATAGTGACAATGAGATTATTTACTGTATTGGTAGCATTAGGTACTATGATGATGAGATTAAAATCAGTGGTGGGATATGTGTTTAGATTCAATTGCACAGTGCTTATGGGATTAAAATAGAAAATGACCATTAAAGATATTTGATTAAAATGTGTGTATAGATAATAAATAATTAAAAATGATGAAATTAATTATATATCAAATAATAAAATATAAATAAAATTATATAGCTGTTAAATAATAATTTTAATTATTAAAATTTTATTTATATTAAAATAATTATCAAAATTATATTTACTAAATAATAATTAATATTATATAATAAATAAATAAAAATAAAAAATGGGAAGGAGGTAAATGGGGTTTTCCCCTCTCTATAGGGATCCAGTTGAATCTTCAATAGAGGTGCGTCTCTAAGATTTTGCCTTCATTGTTCCCTTATATTCACCACATCTGCATTAACCACATAAAATCTTGGTAATTAAGGAATTCTGACATGATGTAACATTAGATATCAAGGCCTAAAGAGTGTATATAAATACGAAATATGTATTTCAATTCGTAGGTTGTCATATGTAGATACATGGTGCATAAATATGTTACAAATTGAGGTCCATAGTAAATGAAAAATTGATCAAAAGTGCCCACTTGAAAACGAAAGAGGATGGTTGGTTGGAATCCCACATAGGAAATTTATATGCTTCTGCATGTAGTATAAAGGCTAAGTTTCAATTTCGGGTTAGACCCTAAGGGGCACCCACATTTTTATGGAGGGTGAAGATCTACACAAGCTTGGCTGGACTACACACACGCATGCATTGAACTAGGCTAGGCCAGACTCAGGCTTGGGTTGAATGTGGAGTGGACTTTATCTTTTTGCAGCCCAAATCTTTGAATATTTTTTAAGCCCAACTGAACCAAACCATGTTTATTTGATTAAGTCTTGTCCATCCAAATAATGCTAGCACAGGATCATCAAAACGGTCAAGAAAAGCTAATCTATTATGCTAGTCGAATTCTCAAAGAAGCTAAAGCTGTTACTGTATTTTAATAAAAAGAAGAAAATATCTTCTTCTGTAAGTTTCTCAAACATACAATAACAAACATGTTTTTTAAGTTTTAATAAAAAAGATTATTAATAATAATTAATGAAATTCATTTATTGTATGCCATGAGCCGAAATTTGCTTCAGCTTTAAACAAAAACTAAATGTTAATAATAAATGCTTTCACTTGTTTTGTTTTAATCCTATACTATAAATAGGATTCAAAACTTTATTTTCACATCATCAAAAAAACTAATCCCTTCTATTAATTGTTTATTTTAATATTATTTCCTTTAAAGTCTTCCCAAGTCTTTTAAGCACTAATTAATTGGGTGAGAAAAGTGTTAATTTTGGTAGAGCTTCTATCTTTTAACTTGTATAGGTTAGTAGGGTGTACAGTGATTGATTGGGCTAATTATATCCTGGGAAATGACGTGCAATAAAGCCTTTTTGCACCGATTATTATCATTAATAGTGCATGTATCATCTCAAGAAAGCGACCTGATCTATGCCTCAATCTTCATCACCCTATTTTCAGTCGTCAGCTTTGTAACAATTTGGCAACAGCAAATTGATCCATTAGTCCTATTAGAAAAACTATTGTGCAACATTCTCCAATAGAAGCTAGATACACTAAAGCAGAGAAAAATTGTTAAGCGCTTATATATTATTTATATGTAGCCCAAAAGTTAAGACATTATATGCAAGTGCACAAGATAAAGTTGGTTGTTGGGGCTAATCAATAAGGTACTTGCTATCAAGGCCAACCCTATTGGGAAAGATAGCGCAATGGTTGTTACAGCTGTCAAAATTTGACATAGAACGTGTGTCACTCCCAAAGTGACCGAACAACTTTGATTGTTTTTGAATAGGTTTCTTGGAATAGTTTTGCCGTGCAGTTTTTTTTTTCTTTTGATCTTGAGTCATTCTCTACCATTTTGTTAGAGAAAAATTTTTAGGAATATTCGATGGGTACAAAATTGAAAAGTTAAAACAAGAGAAAATTCTACTTTTAAGGCATCTTGCAAATGCCAATTTCCTTCAGGCATAATTCGGCCCACCATATATATGGTATACAAAAGGGGTTTGTCAAATTACTATAGGATATAATGAAGTTTGTGTTTAAAATCACTTTGTATTAGTGAAATTAAATAATTAAACACTCCTTAATGAGCAGTAAAATATCTATCTTATACTTAGTTTTCTACAGTAAACTAAGTTTAAGAGACATGCTTTAATTAATAATAATAGGAAAGACTGAATAATCCAAAGTTTTGGTTTTTCTTCATACGCCTATCTTCATATATTCCTTTATTATATGTCTGTTAAAAATTTTGATCTCTATATGTAGAGATTTGATTAAGAGTTATGACTCTTCAGTTATATTTTTTTAGTTCAACCAACATATCTTTCCTTTAGATTTCTACCTTTAGGTACTTAACAAGTGCTATAAGCAACTTTTCATAAGTGAAAAAGCTAAAAAGTTATGGTTGCATATAAAACAAAACTAGCCATTACAGTCAAACCTGGTAAAATTTGAAAAAGGGATTCGAATCCTCAACTCAGGGGATTCAATCCTTCTTTGTAAATTTTAATAGAATACATTCCAAAACCTAGTATTTGAAAACCCTTTATATGTATACAAATCCCTTTATGTAAATTATGATAGAAGCTTAGTTTCATTCCAAAACTTACGAGATGTAATTCCCATAAACCTCAAAACTTCTCTGATTGATTAATGTAATTGAGGATATTTGAGAGATGAAGCATTCGAAAGATAAACAAATATCTTAAAGTCAGAAGTTCTGTTTCAACTCAATTTATTTCGTTTTTCTATTCGACAAACTCCAAAAAGACAATATTATTTTACACTATTCACATATTGTTGATTTCGTGCTCTACTTTGGCATATATATCTGGAATTTATATTTTGGTATATATATCTGGAATTTATTTTTTCACTATTGGAATCGATTATCAAACATTTGAAATGACCCTTGCTTGTTACAGTATTGAAATGCATATAAGCCGGTTCTTATCATATTGGAATCAAGCCCTTGTCTTTTTTTTTTTTTTTTTTAATGCGCATAGTCCCCAAAAGTAACTACATAGTCAAATGGCAGCTTTTCCTAGTTTTGTGAGAGTCCTGATAGAAATATGAGTCTGACTCAGCGGACATAATGGCACCTAGCTGGCAGATTTCCAGGTTGCTATATGCAGAACCGGTTACAACAGTCGAGGAATTTCAAGTCCAACAAACAACATTTCGCTTTTTGTTTTACTTTCTGTTGGGTCCAATAAGAACTAAGAGGAATGAAAAAAGTATTAATAAATATAATGGCTGTGTCAAAAAATAGCACATGTAATGTTATTAAAAAATTTAACATTTTTATTTCTTTCTTTTTTATTTTCTAATCTTATCAAAATTAATCCCAAATATCAGCAAAGAATCTGGAAGATTTAAGTTAATTGCTGATTCTTTGGAACAGTCTTAGGTCTGTGTTGTAAAAGTGGTTCTAGTTTGGTCCTTCCTACAAATTTATAGGCGACCATCAGACAGACACTTTGCTATAAATGAATGGGATTAGATGTCATCCATTAACTGAAAATATACACAACGCATCAAACTCAGCTCCGGCACTTCAATTTATTTAAACTCTCAGCTTTTTTCTCAAATTCTCTCCCTGTCAGCAACACTTTAACATCCTTTACATAAATCAGATTTTAGTGTTATTTAATGATTTTGTAAGTTCTATGAGCTATTGATTAATCAATGCCCTACATATTGACATCATTTTTATTCAATGGTTTTTTTTTTATTTGAATTAGCCTCAATCTATTGAGCATTCTTCTTCTATTTAATTTCTTTTGTTTATCTATGTCATATTTATTAATTTTCATATTACATAAGATGGCATTTTCTATCACCACTTTTAAAGTTCAAGGATTTGCAAATTCTATATTTGATTCATCTTGAATTTTTATCAATCTTCTCTTTCTGAAGAGTGAAAATCATTAAAACCATACTTTAACATTTTCTACCTAAGAATAACTGATATGCATGACAAATTCATTCTGGCTTAAGAGAAATCAAGAACATTCCTAAAAGAGTAACTTTAGGCTAATTAAGGGATATACCTTCTCAATTTCCAAACTTCATCCTTGATGTAGTCAATTTTACTATTTTTTATAGCTACTTAATATATTATTTATAATAATATTTATATTAAATAAAATATTTGATAATTTTATTAATTATTTTTAATAAATTAAATAAAAATATTACCATACGAAATTCCCTTAAAAGATAGACATCCGAAATTCTCTTAAAAGATAGACATCCGTTACCAAAATCATCTTTAATAAAGTAACCAAAGTAATGCATGCCTGCTTACCCAACTTTAATAGTGCTATCCACTATCGATACATACATGCTTTCTTTTTTTTATTTTCACTTTGGAGACTTTTGAGGCCGCAACGGGGGCTAAAGAAATTTTACTCGGAAAAAGATGCTGGTCTGCTCATCATTACCATTACCTCTTTTCGGTGGTTTATTAATTATTTGAAATCTCATCTTTTTGCTTTATTTTTTTCATTTATTTATTATTGTTTTTAATTTATTTAGTATTGTTTTTAATTAAATTTTAGTATTATTATCTGTCAAGGAACCACTTGTTTTGCGTCCAATCATTCGACCAAATGGCCAAGAAAAAGACCATCGCTAGAAAGTATTTATTTTTAGCTAATCTATTAGTTTTTTTAACCTTAATATTAATTAATAATTTTAATTCTCGAATTACCTATTACTCCAAATTATTGATCGAAATAATCTTGTATTCTAAATTATTAATCGCAATATTCTTGTTTTTTTTTTCTCTTAATGAAATTGAAAAAAAAAAAATTGCATATGTAAGCCACCTCAACCAAGGTGGCTTCCATATGTAAATATTAAAAAAGTTTGTAAAATTTAGAGTTAAATACATATTTGGCCTTTATAGTTTAGTCTAATTTTCAGTTTGGTACCTAAATTTTTTTTTTATTAAATTGGTACTTAAACTTTCATTCTCTCAAGCATATTAATACCTGCCACTATCATTATTAGTCAACTGCTAGCGTGGCAGTTAATAACCAATTAGATATTGACACATGGTAAAAATATAACGTCATCATTAAAAAATTCAAAAAAAAAAAGCATAAAAATTTTATGCTGACATTGCAAATGATGATGTGGTATTTTGCTATATGTCAATGTTTTATTGGTCGTTTGACTACTATGTCAGCAGTTAACTAATAGTAATAGTGTCAGATAACAACATACTTGACGGAATGAAACCTCAAGTACCAATTTGAGAAAAAAAATTTTTAGGTATTAAACTGAAAATTAAACTAAAATATAAAGGCCAAATCATTATTTAACCTTAAAATTTAATACGAAAGTCTCATCGAAGGTGGCTTCCAAGTATGGAGTTTAAACTTTTAAAACGTATATATAAAAGGGAAGCCGACTTTTCTTTTAAAATTTTTAAAATTTTTCATAATTATATTAAAAAATTATGTAACCTTTCTACATTAAAAATAATAATATTTTTGCTTTATTGACAAAAAATATTTTGACAAAAAAATATTAATCATTGTCTAGAAAACACGAATTAAAATGATATTTGAAAATGGAATTCCTTAATTAATATTTGTGATTGCTCCTATTTTATGAAATTATTTTTTACATTAATAAATTATAAAATTATATTCATTGTGATCAATATTGGAAATTTAAATAATTTTATATTTTAATATTACAAAACTTTTGTTTCTTGACTTATAAAAAATTACAATAGATATCAAATTTAATTCATTCAAGTATGTTATATCCATCATTCAAAAGTTATGTCTTCAATATTTGAAGGATTGTGCCTCTTAATTATGTATTAAGAATTATGTTTCTTGATTATTTATCAAGTGTTATGACTATTCAAATAAACATATATTTGGACAATTATGTCTATATAAATAGTCATTAATTTGTTTATAAATAAAACCTTTCTGATTTAAGAAAACATAGAAAACAACAAAGGTTAGATATTGTTCTATACGTGAACAAAAACTTTAAAACCCTTGCAAGTTCTTTAGATATTCCAAATTTGATAATTATGGTCTTATCCTAGTAAATATTAGGGGGTTAATTTTTGTTAATGCAAAAAGAAGTCAATCATTAAGTTTTATTGTATCTTCGAATTTTATACATTAATAATTTTTTTGCATATCAAATTATTAAGTGGTGGGTGAATAAAATTTTAAGGAAAGTGGTATTATTACACTATTTGACATTTTCTTTAAGAAATAGCAATCTTAAGGTCTTATTTTCGCAATATAACTGAAAAATTTTGATTGAAGGCCGTAAAGATGGACAAAAACAGATACTTTTTCGGGTTGAAACAAAAAAATTATATCCTAACTTAACAAAAGCAAAAAATTATATCTTTTGGTATTGTTTTTTATACATGAAAACAATAAGACCCTCACAAATTCTATTGATCTTTCAAATTTGATGATTATGTTCTTGCCTTAGCGAATGCTTGATAGATTAAATTTGTCAATGTAAAACAAAGTCAATAATTAGGTTTCATCGTATCTTTGAGATTTATCCGTTGGTAACCCTTTTGTATACCAAATTATTAATTGGTGGAGCCGAATATAACTTTAAAAAAAGTGATATTATTACACGTCTTAAAACCTCCTTTAATTTCTCATAATGTTGTTAATCTTATGTATTAAAAAGAATAAATCCTAAGTTATAATATAATTTTATAAAATTTTCTATTATTTGATCATTGTTATATTTTTTATTTAATATCTACAGTTTAAAAAATTGAACTTACGTTATTCCATATTACTATTCAATATATTAACTTCTACCTATTATTTATCAATATAGTAATTTTTTAACTAAAAAATTATCATTCAACGTTTATAAAATACTAAATACAAAAAAATTCTTAAATAAATATCCATCCTAGACCAATTTATCATAAAAATCAACATAAATTTACACGTAAAAACCAAAATCAATTGATGCATAACAACTGAACTCCAACAACCCTAGCAATATAATGTATATTTTTTGAATTCAACAGTCATCATCAAACTTCATAAAAAAGTACATCAAAAATAAAAACTAAAAAAAAAAAATCAAAATTCCTGTATAAAATAGTAATACCTATTCAACCTCAATTATTATGTAAGGTATAAAGAAAAAATATTTTTGAACATTTTAAATTTAAAAATTTAAAATATAAGTAAAAAATTAAAAAAAAAAAAACAATACCATGTGGCAAGTAGATACTAACCATGTATCAAGAAAGAGAAAGTGGAAGACGCTTTACATAAGGTTTGCTCAACTGGTTACTGTAGCTATGGTTAAAATTTATTTAATTGCTGTACTAGCCATGTATTAGCAAAGAAAAGGTTTTTTTTTTTTTTTTTTACATTTATTAATGCATTATTTTTATTAAATTAAAAAAATTAATTCATTAATTGCATTTTTTCTTTAAATATTATTTTAATAAGTGCTTTAAATATTGATTAACATTTTCTTTATATACGGTATATATAGATATTATTTCAAAAACTTTTTTTATTTGATAAAATATACTTTAAATGTTAAAATTTTTAAAATTTTTCTTAATTATCTTTAAACGATACTTTAAGTGATACGCTAGTGAAGGGGGGTCTCTGAAACATTCTGGTATCTAAATAAAAAAATATCTAGTTTGAATTGGAGAACGGCATTAAATTAATCAAGTGGAATAAGCTTTCTGATGTCACGGTCCATGGCTTTCTCATTCTTCCTTACGAGTCAAATGAAATGACAAAAGATCATTCCTTGATGACAGTCATGCTCTCTTACATCCATAAAATTGATATAATGCTAGCTGTCGGGTGGGCTAAGAATTTAGCAGAGATGAAGTAACAACTAACACGCAGCAGCTGATCCTCTATTCGGAGCATCGGAATATTATTGGCAGAGTGGGGACACAAGCAAGACGCAAATGCAAAGAAATCGCAAGTCATTTGCAGGGGGACTTCTTCCCGTAAGGTACTTAACGCACCCGACTATGCCGGTTGCTTCTTTTTATTTTTTTATTTATATATATTATTATATAATAATACATAAAATTATTATAATTACATAAATATATTATAAGTTACATAAATTATTATCATTAAAAAAAATTTAAAAAAATCGCAAGTCATTTGCAGGGGGACTTCTTCCCGTAAGGTACTTAACGCACCCGACTATGCCGGTTGCTTCTTTTTATTTTTTTATTTATATATATTATTATATAATAATACATAAAATTATTATAATTACATAAATATATTATAAGTTACATAAATTATTATCATT
>JBBYHL010000004.1:17093790-17108773 GCA_038381835.1 Adansonia madagascariensis
GTAAATGGCGCTAGACATATCCTACGGATGAATAATTCTTACGAAGGTGCAATTATTGGTGGGTCCAGATTCTTTTTTCTGCGATGTGATGTAACGTGGCTTCCGGTTTCACAATGCAGAAACTCAATGCAAATTACATTGGAAATCGAGATGATCCGTGACCCCAAATTTTTGGTAGTTGGCCTGCTGCCAAATAAAAGCCGTAGCCCTACAAAAACATACCACTTATAATTGCGTGCCATTGATTCTGTGACCATCTATAGCCAAAAATAAAAAATAAAAAATAACCATCCTATATTCTCCTTTTAGCTTCCTTTTTGGCTCATTGCTTCACTAAATTTCATTCATCCTCGCCACTGCCTTCCTCTCCGCAAGAGTTTTGATCCTCAACCCTTCTCAAATGGCCTCTTTTTTCTTTTTCAACATTATTATCTCCTTTACATCATTAACCTTAATCAATGGAGATGCTGGTTTAATCCAAAAAACTTGCAAAACCACCAAGTACTATGACCTTTGTGTTTCCTCCCTCAAATCTGATCCGACTAGTGCGAATTCGGACCCAAAGGGCTTGGCTATGATCATGGTCGGAGTTGGAATGGCTAATGCCACGGCCACATCAACCTTCTTATCTTCCCGATCGCTTAGTACCACAAATGACACAATCATGAAGAAAGTACTAAAAGAATGCTCCGACAAGTATGCCCATGCCGCGGATGCTCTCCAAGCCTCCATTCAAGATTTCGACTCTGAGTCATATGATTATGTTTACATGCATATAATGGCAGCTGCGGATTATCCGAAGGCTTGCCATTATGCGTTTAGAAGGTACCCGGGTCTCATCTATCCGCAAGAGATTGCACGTAGAGAAGTTGGTTTGAAGCATATTTGTGATGTAGCATTAGGCATTATTGATCAACTTGCTTTATAAATTTTTGTTGTGTCACAACTTTTTTATGCACATTAACTTTGCTTGGTTTATGTTTATTGTTTAATCCTTGTTTTTCGATTTCGCTGCCATTAATGACTGTGGATAATGTGATAGCTGCTGCTCGTATTTCTTATTATTATTATTATTGGTCGAAAGGCTATGTGGTTTTCAACAATGCCTATGTCTAATTTGAGAATATAGTTTTTTTTTTAGATTTATCTCTCTTCAGCTTGAACTACATGAAACAAGGTTTTTTATCAATAGAATTTTTCATCAAACAAGTTGAATTTTGGTCGAAAATATTTAAATCGAAGAAAGTTTTCATCGAAACAAAATTTTTGTAAAAAAAATGACATTTTCAAAGAAAATTTCGGTCGAAAATGGTATTTTTGATGAATTTAATGTTTTTTTCCAATGAAAAAAATAATAAAAAAATGTGCTAGTAGAATATTTCATTGCAAATAATTTTAAGGCAAAATAGTACGTTGCAATTAACCTTATTATTGACGGAATATTTTGTTGGTAATACTATATGCATGGGAATAACTAATATCTCCGACGAAACTTTCTGTTGAAAAAGTATTTTCCCTAATAAAATTAATTAACATTTAAATTTTTTTTTGTGACGAAAAATTCCGTCGCTAATAGACAAAATTCCATCGAAAAAAAAGTAGTGAAAAGTTCATGCTTCCGCTAAACTTTTAGTGAGAATGATTCTGTCACAATAGTTTCATCTACTTAATTTCGGCACTAAAAATTATTTTTATCTCTAAAACTTTTTTTTTTTTACTTGGAGTGTACAATCAATAAATTAATATAATTTATAATGTGTAAATGAAATCTTAGATTCATGGGTAATTTTTTTAAATCAAATTTCTATAGAAAGTTACTTTAAATATTATTGAGTATTGTCAAGATTATTAGTGTTTTTTTTTTTGAACTAATTGCTCCATTATTTTTGTTTTCTGAACTGGCTTTTCCATTAGTTATTTTATACATAGTCCTTCGATTTTTGTTTCAACCGAAGGACCATTGTTTGCCACATGCCAAGCAATAATTTTTTCTTTGAATTCTTTTTTTTTAATTTTGGCGAAAAATATTTTTGTATTTTTGTTGTATTTTTATTATGTTTTGTGTCATGATCCTATTAATTCTATATTTCTATAAATTTAACATGTCGATAATTTATTTTATCTAATTTTAACTTATTTATATATTCATTTTGTGTTTTAATTATCTTCGGTTTCAGTTGAAGGATTGTTGTTTACTACGTGGCAAGCATGGTCTTTCTTTCTTTCTTTTTTTTTTTTTTTAATTTCATTTGCTTTTTTTTTTTTTTAATTTTGTAGAAGTTGTATATTCGTGTTTATGTTCATGTTACTTTTTTCGTATTATAATCGTATGCAAAGTATTATATAGTTATATAAAATTTGATACGTTAATAATTTGTTTTATATAATTTAACATATTTATATATTTGTGTCATATTTAAATTATCTTTTGCATGTTGTGCTTATATCGTGCTTCTATTTTTTGACTAGCCTTTTTTTTATTATTTTGGTAAAGAGCGATTTGTATATATACGTCATGTTTATGTTTTTTGGTGTCCTAATACGTTCATAATTTATTTTATGCAGATTTTAACATCTTCATGTATTCATACGATGTTCATGTTTTAATTATTTTACCGATGTTGTGTTCAGGTAATATAATCATCTTTCTATTCAAAATTGCTTAGATTTAATTAATGTTATTCAAATAACTCCCAATTCTATGTCATCTGGTGTCAAACATATTCATGTTCGTCTTACTTCTTCGTGTCATAATTGTATACAAGGTATTATGTATTTGGGTTAAATACACATTTAGCCTTTATAGTTTAGCTCAGTTTTCAATTTGGTATATGAAGAAAATTTTTTGTCAACTCGGCACCTATGGTTTCATTCCATCTAACACATTACACCAAAATCAAATAACGTTACAAAAAAGCTAACTTGACTTTTATGTCCAATGAGACTCATCCATTTGGCTAAAAAAACATGTTAGCTATTTAAGTTTTTTGCCATCATATTTTCTTCTTATTGACCAAAAAAGCTTAAAATTAATTTTTTTTCTTTGAGAAAATGATTAAAAGTTTAAGATTTTAAGGTTTAGGTACTAAGAAATTTGAGAGAAAACTAATAGTTTCTTAATTAATAAAATTGATTCTTGCATATGTCTTTTGTCTCTTAAATGGAAATCCTCATAAAATTTGAATTTTAACTACATTTTGAGAAGTGGGTTTTCAACAAAGAAGGTAAAGCATGGATCTTGCATTCAATTCTTTCAAATATAACTATTCTACTAATTAAAGTCACCTAAAAAGATTGCAAAATATAGAAGTTGATAAGGAAAAAGGGAAAATGCAAAGAATATTACACAATAAATATACAATATCACAGCTTCCTAGATTGTTGTATAAAATATTACACAATATCAAACTTTCCAATATTAGACATAATAAAAAAATATCTTATAATTATTAAATTGATTTTTTATCTTGGTTAGTTTATGTAATCACCTCTAAATATGGTCTTTTTATAACCTATCAACATATAGAAAATACAAGCTATTTTCCCTCAACTTATTTCCAATTGGCGTACTTGCTTCTTCTCCAACTCCTCTCTATTATGATAATCAAAGTGCAATTTAAATTGCTCATAATGATGTTTTTCCTGAAAGAACTAAGCATATTGAGATTGATTGTCATTATATTCGCCAACATATTACTAAAGGTGCTCTTTGCTTATTCTTTCTTCAATCATAAGACTAACCTATTAATCTTTTTAACAAAATTCATCATCTAGGCCATCTTAATGACTTACATTGCAAATTTAAGATGATTTCCCTATTTTTATCTTGTGTTTGAGGGGGGTTATAAGAATATTACATAATAGATACACAATATCATAACTTTGTAGATTGTTATACATTATATTACACAATAATTACACAATATCGAACCTTTCAATGTTAGGCAAAATATTAGGCATTAAAAATATCTTTTAATTATTAGATTTATTTTTTTAGCTTAATTAATTCCTGTAATCACCCTATAAATAGGGTTTTTTTTTTGTAACCTATCAATACACAAAAAATACAAGTTATTTTCCTTCAACTTGTTTCCGATCTTGGTGTACCTAATTCTTCTCCACTCCTCACTATTGTGATAATCAAAGTGTAATTTAATTTGCTCATAATGATGTTTTTCATGAAAGCATATTAAGATTGACTATCACTTCATTTGCCAATAAGTTACTATAGTTGCTCTTTGCTTCTCTTTTCAAAAGACCAATTTGTTGATCTTTTCACTAAAACTCATCTTCTAGGGTGTATTGATGACTTATTATGCAAACTCAAAATGATTTCTCTACTTCCATCTTGAGTTTGAAGGGGTGTAAAAAATATTAAAGAATAAATACATAATATCACACCTTTTTAGATTGTTGTACAATATATTAAATTGTAATTACGCAATATTAAACCTTGTAACATTAGGCATAATCTTAAGGATTAGGAAATATTTTGTAATTATTAGATTGATTTTTACTTTGATTAGTTCATGTAATCACTCTATAAATATGGTACTTTTGTAACCTATCAACACATAGAAATATAAGTTATTTTCCCTTAACTTGTTTCTTTACCTTTTCCTTTTTTCCCTTTTTTGTTGTTATGCTTTTTCGCTCTTTTCATAACATGGTATCAAAACATTGAATATTTAATTTTGCTTTTTACTTTTTTTCTTTTGCTCTCCATTTTCTTTTTAGTTTACAATTCATTACCACTTTTCTACTCTTATAATACTTGCTATTACTACGGAAAAATAAGATATGTCTCAACCTATTTCGGCTATTCACAATGGATATAATTATTAAACTTGATTTCAATGGATGAGAAGCTTTTCTAAGGGAAGAAAACTCTAGCACCGTGTTATAAGAGATGTCAAACCTCCCACGAAATCCGAAAAAGAATCAATAATGACTTTACTTGTCGCATTGAAGATTGGGATAATAAAAATTACCAAATTATCACTTGGTTTCGCAACACTTTTAAACCTTCCATTCATATGCAATCTAGCCTTCTTGAGACATCTAAAAAGTTTGGGATCTTTTTGCCAACTCTTTACTTCCAATATTACGTATAATTTTAAAGATTAAGAAATATCTTATAATTATTGTATAATATTTTTACAACAATCTATGAAGGTATGATATTGGGTATTTATTGTGTAATATTCTTTACAAAAAAACTTACAGATTTTCATGGTAAGAAGATGAAATGGAGGAGTATAGAATGCTAGCAATTTTTGTCTAGTTATGAATCTCAATAGAACCTTAAAAAATTAGCTCTAACTGCTCATGCTAATATAAAAAATGTGAAAAAACATAAAACAAAGAATTTAAGACTGTATCATTGTTGAAATGAAAATAAAAAGAAAAACTAAAAATAAAGATTTTGTTTGTAGTAACTAAAGATTTTTTTTTTTGGGATTTCAATTGAGCTTTTGCTCATGCTTTTTCAAAATCGATGATTCTTTTCTTTCTTTTTTTTCAAGAAAATGGAAATACCTAAAAATTAAAAAAAAAAGTTTATCCTTAGAACCCCTAAATTGATTTTAAGTTTTTTTATTAATAAGAAGCATAGTAAAAAATATAAGATTTTTCTCGTAGCGACACCATGAGAGCCAAGTTTTGTTGTGGAAGAAAAAGCAAATGAAGATGTTAAAAATAAAATGCAAGATCTAAGTAGCTACTGTTGTCGCTCACTCCAATCTCTTCTTTCAATCAATGCCTTTCTTCTTACCCTTTTTTTTAATTTATCGACTTGCTTAAGCATTTTCATGCTGTAATTATACCATTTTTTCTACATTTTTATATAATTTCAATGAAGCTACTATTTTGATTTGGTTTGATTAGAAAAAAAAATACGAATGTGGGTTTTAAATAGTTGACATGGCTTTTTTGGCCAAATGGATGCATCTCGTTGGGCATAAATGTCACGTAAGTTTTTTGGTAATAGAATTTGACTTCAGTGGTACCCAATTGACAAAAATTTTTTCTTCAATTAACAAACTAAAAATCAAGTTAAACTATAAGGGTTAAATGTGTATTTAACCCTATATATTTATATAGATTTGGACACATTAATTCATTTTATGTAGATTTTATCGTTTTCATTTATTCATGTCATATGCATTTTAATTATCATGTCGCATCATGTTTTAACTATTTTTTTATATTATGTTCACGTTGTATAATCATATTTATCTAAAATTGCCAAGTATAATTAATATTACCCAAAAAACCTTAATTTTATGTCATGCGCGTATAATAATTTAGAGTTATTATTTGTCTAGATTAAATTTGATAATTTAGATATTTATAACTTACTTTAAAATTTATCTCCGAGTGAAAATTTTTTATATAATTTTTTATAGTGATTTAATTTAAATTCTAAGTTTTTTGACTTAAGAATTGGAACACTACATTTGCATTAGTCAAATATTAAAAATATTACATTTAAAACTTACCCTACAAGATCTCATTGTGTGAGGATGGTTTATAACTTTCTCCTTACAAAAACTATGAGTTATTTGTTTGAAGGTTTGTAGCTTTATCTATGTAAAAGCTGTTAGTTATTTGCTAAATGGTTTATAATGTGCAAAAGGTACAAGTTGTTTATGAGGAGTGTTTATAACTTTATTCATGCAAAAGTTACAAGTTTGTTAGAAGGGTTTATAGTTATTCTATGCAAAAGTTACAAGTTGTGTTGGTAATAACATTTTTACCCTTTTGTGGTCATGGATGCAGGCCAAAGGGCTGAATCATGTTTAAGTTTTTTTTTTCTCATGTTTCTTTCTTGTTAGTGCTTATTATGAGTCCTCGCGTTATTTCCAAAAGCTAGTAATATGGGCAAATTTCTTGTATAAGAAGAAAACTTTTTTTTTTTGAAAATGCGAAAATCATTGTAATTATAATTAATTATAAAGTAAGGTATTGTTTGATAAATCAAAAAATCAATTCCTGAAAAATTAAATATTCAATTTTTAATTCTAAATTTATCAACAGTAAATTTGTATTATAAAATTTTTTTGGCATGTTACTGAATATTAAGTATTATTTGATAACTTTAACCATTGACTTAACATGTTCTTTATAAAATAATAAATCATTTTCTGCCTACTTATTACATTCAACATTTCCTTTTTTTATATAAAAAAATTTTTATTAAGTAATATTCAATAAGAGTTATCCAACATATTAAAAAATTAAATTAAATTGAAATTTTTCTTTCATGTGTTAAAAATTTTCAATACATTATCAAACACACCTTAAAAGTACCTAATATATATTTTTAATAATTAATATTATTTTAAAGAAGAAAAACTAAATTATTAGATTTAGTAATTCAATTCATCTAAAAACAAATAAACATTCAACTCATCTAACAAACTAATTGTAATTAAATTACAAAGCAACAAAATTACTATATCTACAAAACATTTAATTCACCTAACAATCTAACAAATATCCAACATTTGATATCAAATATAGAATTACATCAATCGAACACTAATTGTGAGCAGCACACGTATCACTTCTAGCGTTTTCATTCGAGCAGAGGTTTAATCAAAGAAGTCATCATTTGATTAATTTATATATCATAAAGTAAGATCAATTTTATAAACTCCAAGTCTCATCTTTACCAAGGAACTTAAATTGAAGATGGAGCACAAATTTAGGAAGAGCCTTAACTTTTAGCACCAAGAATAAATGTAACCTCTAGTCTTCCGTACATAAATTTGTATTATATTATGTCGTGTGCTTGGATAAGAAAAATTGGTGGTTCCAAAAAATTTTAGGCAATTTTCTTTTTATGTTTTTTTTTTTAGTGTACATCATCATTAAATAAATTATTTTAATTAAATCGCGTTAGCATTAATAATTCATCTCAAAATTTTCATAGAAATTAACAATTATATTAGTATTTTAACATTTTTTTTGTTACATCTATTACTAATTTTAGTATTTTATTTCAGTTTTAAATGAGTATGAACTAATGTGCCTAAGTTTTTTTTTTTTTTTTACATAAAGTTATGTAATATAAAGACTTCATAGATACTGTAGGCATTCCCTTGATCTCATCAAATGATTGCTGAAACTAGTTTTATCCCATTGTCTTATCATAGTTATTTTGAAGACGAAACGATTGATGTATTGAGTTTTGCATAGAAATCTCAATTATCCTTTCATTTGTTGGAGACCGCATAATCTAAAAGCACAATTTTGAGGGCTTAACGAAAATTTCTAGAATCAGCTCCTTAGAACAAAAGGAACTATTAGATCTAAAAAACTTTATCTCAACCATTAGTAAAAAGGGAAAAAAAAAACTTGGTTAACAAGTAAAATGCAATAATAATTATTAAAACAATAAAAGCAAAAAAAATAATTTTAGAGAAAGAAATAATAATTACTAGAATTATTAATAAGAAAACTTTAATTATCATTTTACCCTCATTTTTGTCTTAACTTTTAGGTTCCTTGGGTAAGGAACTGACCTCCAAAGAAAATATATAAATTATATATATTAAATTATAATATATAAAAATTATATATATTAAAAATACTAGTTAAAGATAATAAAAAATTAAAAATATTTTATATTAAATCTTAAATTTATAAAATAAAAAAATATATTAAATCCTAAATTATAAACTATAAAATATTTAGTTATGGTGAGTCCTATACTTAGCTATGGTGAGTCATACATTTAGTTATAGTCATTCGCATATCTAATTATGATGAGTTGTACAGTTAGTTATAATCATTCGTACATTTAGTTATAGTGAGTTATACATTTAGTTATAGTATTTTGCACATTCAATTATAGTCATTCGTACATTTAGTTACTATTTTTTATATAGTAATTTTATTTTTATTATTTTTATATAATAATATGAGATTTTATATAAAATTTTTTATTATTTTTAAATAATTTAAGGTAGCCAAAAAATAAGATGAAAAATAGGAGCAAAATGGTAATTACAGTTTTTTATTAATAATTTTAATAATTGCTATTTCCTTCTTTAGAATTAATTTTTTCCTACTTTTATTTTTTTAATAATTATTATTACCTTTTAGTTTTTATTAATAATTACAGTTTTTTATTAATAATTTTAATAATTGCTATTTCCTTCTTTAGAATTACTTTTTTTTTATTTTTAATTATTATTAGTACCTTTTACATTTTTAGAATTCACCCTAACATTTAACCTCAATATTTTTCTTTTTTTAATCCTTTTTATTCGCCTTTTCAGCAGCTAACAGAGATGATGTTAGCATTTAATATAAAATATTTTTTATTTTGATTATTTCTAAATAATTTTATACAAAATATTTTTATTTTTTTGTTATTTTTAATAGTAATTTAAGATTTAATAATAATATTTTTTATTTTTATTACATGATATATATTAATATACCACAAATTACACATAAATATTATGTAAATTGTAATATTTATGTTTAATTTTTATAATATTTAGTTGTAATTTTACCAACTAATAAAAATTATAAATTTGTCAAAAAATTAATTTTTTTCTTAGTATAATATAATTATTACAAATATACCCAAATAAATTATTAAACTAAAAAAATATGAAAACTTTTTTACTTCAAAAATTACTATAAAAATTAATTTCCCACACATATAATATATTTAATAAAAAATAAAAAATAATTCCTAGAAAATTATAGTTAAGTTTCTTAAAGAAATATTTTACATACATATATTACATATTTGGTAATGTTTTTATGTAAATATGTAATGTTTGTACATAAATTCAATAATGTTTGTATGTAACAAATTACATATGTATATTATTTTCAAAGATTCTTTACATAAATATATTACATATAACACAAATTATACAAAAACATTATGTAAATTATAATATTTATGTGTAATTTTTGTAATGTTTAGTTGTAATTTTAGCAACTAATAAAATTATAAATTTATCAAAAAATTAAATTTTTCTTTATATAATATAATTATTACTAATATACCCAAATAAATTATTAAACTAAAAAAATGAAAATTGCTTTCACTTAAAAAATTATTACAAAAATTAATATCCCACACATATAATATATATAATAAAGAATAAAAAATAATTTCTAAAAAATTATAGTTAATTTTCTTAAAGAAATATTTTACATACATATATTACAAATTTGACAATGTTTTTTATGTAAATCTGTAATGTTTGTTTATAAATTTGATAATATTTATATGTAACAAATTACATACATACATTGCCTTTTAAAGATTCTTTACACAAATACATTACATATAATACAAATTATATAAAAACATTTAATACATATTGTTATTCCTTATGGTAATAAACATATGTTATAGATAATATAATTTATGTAACTATAATATTTGTTGTAATAGTACTTCTTATTTCCTGTTGATAATATATTTATATAACTTACAAAATTTTTATGTAAATATAATAAATTTATGTATTATAGCTTTTATTGTCTTTTATCATAATTTATGTAAGTAAAAAATATATATGTGTAATTGTAAAAAAATATGTAATACTTATTTATATTACCTATGATGATATACGCATGTAATAGGTAATATAATTTATGTAATTCTAATGTTTTATGGAATACTATTTTTTATTACCTAATTATAATATATTTTTGTAACTTATAAAATTTTTATGTAAATATAGTAAATTTATGTATTACAACTTTTATTATTTTTTATCATAATTTATGTATGTAAATAATGTATATATGAAATTATAATAAAAATATGTAATACTAAACTATAGTACCAATCATAATAATTTATATAATAGATAACATAATTTATATAACTATAATATTTATTGGTAATTTTAAATTTTTCTTTTTAATGATAATAATATATGTAATTTATAATATATTTATATAATTATATAAGTTTGTGTATTATTATGTAATAACATATGTAAAAAAAAAATAATTTAAATAAAAATTATGGCAACCGGGTTAACCAGTTGCCATTAGAGCTTACCAGAAGCTCTCCTAACAAATGTATGCTAGAACCCCTTAGTTTAACTCAAATAGGTCGGTACCAATCGTACATACATAATGATTTTAAAGTAAAATAAAACGATACTTGTATCATATTATTTTAATTTTTGTATTAGTTTGTATCGATCATGTCAGCTTATATTAATTTATATCAATCAATATAGGTTAATATTAGTACATACTAAAGGTGTTTATGAGTAAGACAGAGTCTGACTTCAGTCAGGTCTAAGAATGATATTAATATTATACATACTTACTCAAGCCCAGCTCAGCTCAAAATATGGACCTCAAATTTTGCGCAAGCTCGCTTATGTTTATGAATTGATGGCCCAAGCCCATTTCTATGGTTTCTAATTTATTTTTTAATTTTTTAAATATGATCTTTAGTAATTTAATAATTCTCTTTATTAAATTTTAAATATAATGAACTTAATATATTTTTTAATATTTACACTATAATATTATATATTTATTCTTTATATGATAAATATTATATAATGTATATAAATACAAGAGGAGAAATTCACTTCCATTGGTGTAAAACTAAACTAGTTTTACACATTTTCATAACTTTTTATACGATTAATAAATTAACAAATCAACTGTTGGATTTAGTAATATAATAATACTCATAATGCACGTAAAGTTTTAAATTGATCCGATATCTCAGTCATACTAATCTAGAATTCTGATGATTTTAGTATATATTTAACGATTGAAAGTTTTTTACATTGAACAAATAACATTTTTAATTGACTCAAAACTCGACGTGTACGATCTACATGAATAGAATATGAAATACAAAAGTTGGATTAAACAAATATGAATTGTATATAAAGTTATGCATGTGTGTACATCTAATTGAGTTTTACATTAGTGTAAGTTGATCTCTCCGTTAAATGTAAAATTAATATATATTATTATATAATCAAAAATGGGTTAAGCTGAGCTCAAGTCTTAAATGTTGGAGTTAACGCCCAATCTATTTTTTAAATGAGCCTAATTTTTTTTACCCAAGCTCATTTTTTCGACCTAATCCCAAACTCTCTCAAATATTGGGAGGCCCGAGCTTGGCCCAATCCGTTTTTAATTATATAATACATATAAATTTTATATTTATATAAATTATGTAATTTTTACAATATAAAAAATAAATAAATATAATATTATAATGTAATGATTAAAGAATATACTAAGCTATTTATATTTTAAGATTTAATAAAAAAAAATTATTGAATTATTAAACCTAAATAAAGGTAAATTATTCATTTATAAATATGAATGAGATTAAACAAAATTTAAATCTTACATTTTCATTGGACCAAAAGATATTATTACCGATAAAAGATTAACTCAAATTGAATCAAATTTATTAAAAATAAAAAAATATATTTTTAAATTTATTCAATTCAAGCCCAGCTGGCCGCCCCTGTCTCCCATGGGTAGTTTTACTGAAAAAAGAGACAGAGGGGCGACATTTCCCGCCAATTGAAAGAAGGGCGCCAAAACAACCCCTCCTCTTCTCCTCTTTACTCATCTCCACTCTTCCAACCTAACCCTAAAAATCAGATCGAATTCTTTTACAGTCTTAAGAAAAATTTAAATAATAAAGTAAAATGAAAGGAGGCACTGTTCAGATAAATTGGCACGACACCAAGCCCGTCTTATCCCTAGACTTCCACCCCATCTCCGGTCTTCTCGCCACCGGTGGCGCTGATTTCGATATCAAGGTTCCTTTCTTTTTCTACCATTTCTTCTTCTATTATTATTATTATTTGTGTACTCAGGAACTATGTTAGTTTGTTATATCAAAATGCTGTGTTAAACCATATCATAGGCAAGGGACTTGGGGCAATTTTATTTAATTGTCAGTCAAGCCAGGCTGATTCGGTTGTTGTTTCTTATTTGTTGAACTTGTCAGCTTTGGTTAATTAATTCAGGCCAAGTGCAGAAGAAAATCCCGACTGCTTCATATCAAAACAGTCTCACTTACCATGGCTCCGCCGTTAATGCCCTTCGCTTCTCTCCTTCCGGTAGTACAAGAAACCCCCTTCTTTGAACTCATAATTTATCTTAAATCCGGATCCCGATGATTATCTGTTTAGGCGCATTGTGTGTTAATTACTCGAGTTGTCTATTCGAACTTGAATGTCTTTTTCCTTTCTCATAGTTTGATTTTGATTAAATTATTTTTGTCTGTTAGGAATTGTTATTTTGAGCTCAAGTTGATTGTTGTTCCAATTTTCATATGTCTTCTTGCTGCTGCACTTTGTTTATAACTTTTAAAACAAATCTTCCTAGTTTTCATAAATTTATGATTGTTCTTTGAAGTAGCGTGTTTATCTAAGATTAAATGAACTTTTATGCTTTTAGGCTATCTAAATTTTCTATTCTCTTTGATGGCTGGTGTGTTGTGCAGGAGAACAACTTGCATCAGGCGCTGATGGTACGACTCTTCAATTTCATCATATGATCAGTTGGTAGTTTAAGTTCTTTTGTTAATGAAGTCTGGTATTTGCAGCAAATTCTGAAATGCAATTTTCCCTGTGACAGGAGGTGAGCTGATCGTATGGAAATTGCACACAACTGATACTGG
Source organism: Adansonia madagascariensis (assembly GCA_038381835.1). Classification (NCBI taxonomy): domain Eukaryota; kingdom Viridiplantae; phylum Streptophyta; class Magnoliopsida; order Malvales; family Malvaceae; genus Adansonia; species Adansonia madagascariensis. The sequence continues at coordinate 17,107,454 of JBBYHL010000004.1, forward strand.
TCAAAGTTGGAAAGTTTTCAAGAGTTTGTCGTAATGCCTTTAATCTGAATGCATTATAAGCTTCTATAAGATTGTTATTTCTTGCAAATTGGTTTTCACTTTGGCTTTTGGGTGAAGTCTTGATTAGGATGAAGTTTCCATGGATTAAGGCCATTCTTTTTATCCTTTGATTAATAAGTTCTAGGTTGCATACTTATGGTTCAGAGATGATTCCATCAAATTTATTATAATCTGAAAAATAACAAATAAATGCTTTGTGATGAAGTAGACTATATCAACATTGAAGCATATGTAAAAACTCTGACCACAAATCTTCTAGAAGCCAGTGGTCTAAGCTAACTTTATTCAGTTATATTTGGATTCAACCATAGTAGTCTGACTTTTCCTTCACCTGTTAGATATCTTATATTGATGTAAAATTTCCAGTTTAGGAGCCTCTTTTAGGGTCTAATTTTGTTGGTTTGACTTCTTGCTCGTGACTGGGCTTCTTCTTGCCTAGATTTCACCGTAAAGATGTTCTAGACTTGCAATGGTCAACCGATGGTGCATTTCTCATCTCTGGATCTGTTGACAATTCTTGTATCATATGGGATGTTAACAAAGGTAAAAAAGATATATAAAGTATGTTTATAAAAATGTTTTGTTAATTCTTTTATCATCAGCATGATTATAATTTTCTATCATCTTCAGGTTCTGTCCATCAGATATTGGATGGTCATTTCCATTATGTTCAAGGTGTTGCCTGGGATCCCTTGTCGAAGTATGTTGCGTCTCTCAGTTCCGATAGGACTTGCCGAATTTATGTCAATAAGCCTCAAACCAAAACAAAGGGTGTTGAGAAGTTGAATTATATTTGTCAGCATACCATTGTGAAGGCAGAACAGCAACCAACAGATGATGCTAAGGTTGAAACCGTCTTCTTTGTTATTTTCTGTATCCTAAGATATATCTGTTACTTGTAACTAACCTCACACATGGTTTGAGATACAGTCTGTTAAAAACCATCTTTTTCACGACGAAACATTGCCATCATTCTTCCGTCGATTAGCCTGGTCACCTGATGGATCATTTTTACTAGTGCCAGCAGGTATTGACCTAAATATTGTCCTTTTCGATTAAATATTTATCATTATAGTTCAATACTTTCACTCTGGTTAAAGTATTTCGTCTTTTACACCTTCTCCCTGTCATCATTTGTGGGCAGTAATTAGAAGTTCTACCCTTGATAGTTCTGAAACAACTTCACTTAAAATTTATCTGTAGCTTCTCATGTCATTTATTCTTTATAGAGCATGGACTTGCTCCATTGGCTAGATTGAT
>JBBYHL010000004.1:17156837-17182460 GCA_038381835.1 Adansonia madagascariensis
TAATATATTAATAAAAAATTAATTTTGTAACAAAATATATATTTTTATTAATTGGAAAGAATTACAATTAACAGAAAAATTACATATAACTTTAGAGTAAAAGTAATGTTTGTATGTAATATGTGTTATTAGTAATTTATATATATAAAGAATCTTTGAAGCAATGTTTGTATATAATAAATGACATATAAACATTATCAAATTACATACAAATATTACAGTTTTACATAAAAATATTACTAGATTTGTAATGTATGTATACAAAATATTATTTTCAAAAAATTAACTATAATTTTCTCAAGATTATTTCTTTTTTAATTAAATATATTACATATGTAAGAAATTAATTTTTTTAATAATTTTTGAAGTAAAAAAAATTTTATATTTTTTATTTAAATAATTTATGAGTATATTAATAATAATTATATTATATTAAGAAAAATTAATTTTAAAATAAAATATTATTTTATTAGTTGATAAAATTTACAACTAAAGATTACGGCAATTACACATAAATATTATAATTTACATAACGTTTAAATGTAACTTATGTTCTATGTAATATATTTGTGTAAAAAATAATATTTTTATGTAACAATTTATATATAAACATTATCAGATTATATACAATCATTACAGTTTTACATAAAACATTACCAAATCTGTAATATAATTATGTAAAACATTTTGAAAGAAAATTAACTATAATTTTTTCAAAATTATTTCTATTTGTTATTAAATATATTATATTCGTGAAAATTTAATTTTTAGTAATTTTTAAAATAAAAAATTTTCATTTTTTTATTTTAATAATATATTTGGTTATATTACTAATAATTATATTATATTAACAAAAAATTAATTTTATGATAAAATATATACTTTTTACTTTTTATTAGTAAAAAAGAATTACTACTAAAATAAATTCATGTAGAAAGGTTTAATTGAAAATTCTATCCATAAGTGCTTAATTAAAATTCTATGTAAAAGTATTTAAAAAAAATAAAATTCTATATGTAAAAACTTTAATTGAAAATTATATACATGGGTTGGACATGATTTGTTTGAAAGGATCTAAACAAAATTAAATGTCTATATTGTTTACTATTTTATTTTATTTTAAATCTCGAAATTAAGATTTTTTACTCAAACAAAGACCTCTAAAAATAATAAGTTATGATCATCCCACTATACAAGAATAATTAATTTTATTTTTTATTTTTTGCTTAACAGTTTATTTTATTTATTTATTTATTTTGTTTCCATTGGAATATTATCCTCCCACCATACAAGAATAATCAACTTTAACACATATAAACCATGCTTAAGATGATATTAATCATATACGAACAAGACTACTTCGTATATGTACTTTTAGGGTCTTGTTTCCCCTAAAGTAATAGGAGAGGATACTTTGAAAACTATAAACTTATAAAATGAGTAATAGGACAAATCAAATTGGAAATGATAATCTTATTTTATAAGGACCCTCCAGGATCCTATTCACATCTTTCACAAAAATAATTATTCCTATATCCATCTTGCACATTAAATTTTTTCTCAAACTTGCATTTGATTTTATTCAATTTTACAAGAGAAATCTCTGGTCTCTCAGGAACTCTTTTGAGAAACTAAAAGAAAGTAAAAAGACTAAAAGCATACTCAAATGAGGAGCACTTAAAATTTGGCCATTTAGGAAAGGTCACTAATCTGAAATGTTCAACTTTCTACACGTATAAATTACACCAAAGCTATTGTGACTGCAACAACATAATGCATATGTTAGTACCCAAATTAACTAAAAACTATGTCAAATTTCTTCAGCAAAAGACTAGTTCAAAGCTTTTTTTTAAAAAAAAAAATCAACAAAAATACAGATCAAATAAAACAAATATCAATTAATTTTTCACTAAGGGATTAGTGTAGTAGTGTCAAGCAGATCAGAGTTGCCAGAAGTGAATAGCAGCTGTTCACGTAATCGTCAAATGATAAGACATGAAGCATAACCACCTAGATGCTAGATGAGTTAGCTCTTTGCCAAAGAAAACAAGTTCAATCAACGACATTGTTAACCAGCATCTGACAACTCGCGTAAAAGCAATGACCACCAACAACTAATTATATAAAAAAAAAAAACTGCATGGATTAAACAAATATGAACTAACCGAATGAGGGAGCAGTCAAAGTACCACAATCCACGTAGATTAAAACTTTAAATCGCTCAATAAAGCATGATTGTCATTTATAAAGCAGTAGATCATTGAAAATAATCTTGACAGTTCGATTATTTGACATAATAAAGTAGTCACTAGTCATCTCTGTAGAAAAGACCTGCACCATTTCTGCCATCCTCCTTATTAAATTCCTGTACAAGTATAAAAGTATCCAACCGACTGGTACAGTTATTACAAAAACAAAGAGATGAATATGACCTTAAAGTCGAAAAATATAGGACAAATATAAACAAAGTTTTAAGCTCACCATCCATCTTTACCTGTCAACAAGATTTTCCTTGCTTCTCTACCAATCATGAAGACAGTGAATCACACAGCTCTTGAATACTTTTCCATATATCCTTTAACTCGCAAATATTAAAAAAGAAATAGATAGGTATAATTATTAGACAATATCGCTTTTATTTGGTAAGGTTTTTGTTCATATGTCTCTCTTTACCCCTAAAGCTAAAAGTAAATCAAGCTTACTGTTAAGAAACTCAACTACATAAAGCATACATCAAGATTTGAGCGCATTAACATTAGCCATTTCGTGTTTTGCTAAAATATGTAAGCAACATATTAGTGGGAAAATGAGATACAAAACCATCAGCCAACCAATTTATCACTTCAGAAATAAAATCTAAGGATGAAAATGCTGTAAAATGAAGAGCAAAACTCAACTTTCAAATTAATAAAAACGAAGTTTAAGAAACATTAAGCGAAAATTTATATCTAAATATCACCATCCTCCAAGAGATAATATTTAATGAAAAAGGAAGAAAATATCAACTAAATGAGTAACATTGGAAAATAAATATACTCACGATCAGAATAAGGAGTGATACAAGCTTCCATTGGCACACCCCAAACTGCATCCGGATCATTATGAGAACGGCAAAGGGGGGATACATACGACATTCTCTTTCCATATAACAATCATTTGTTAAAGGTTTTTGCCAAATGACAGTTTGGTTCCTTTTTGCAGCTATTCTCCAATACATATGTCCCACAAGGGCACTCATCTCTCTCCATGTCCAGATATGCGAAAAAGGGTTGAGAACTTGATCCACCGAATGTATACCTTGTAAAGAACCACAAGCAAATTGCATTTGAGGCAGCAGAGGTAATGAATCAAATTCCAAAAAGTAAATAAAAAATAACCTAAATCCTCACATTTCTAATCTCAAAAATTAAAAACCCCAGGAATAAAATTGGATAGGTAAATTCACACTTAAAAATCCAAAAACAAAAGAAAAAGGAACTCATTTGCTCATCATGGTTCACCACTGATTTCTTTCGATTAGTTAACAATGATGACTAACAGTGGATCGACTAGTGAGAGAAGAGGGAATGAGATGTTTTTTGGCTGAAACCATTAATTTTCAAGTCTAAGAAGCGTTAAAAATTAGAATCAAACACTGATAAAGTTCTGCTATTCTTAAGCTAAATTTGTCAAATTATGCTTTTCTTCTAAACAAATTACGAAACAATTAAAATAAACTTGAAAAGAAAGGCTCTGAAAAAGCCTCCATTTTCTTTTTCTTTTTTTTTTTTTAATCAATAACAATAATTTTACTATAAACTTGCATAAATATCATACCTTTCTTTGGGAAGAAGCTGCAAATGCGATAAGCTTGAGGAAAATGGAACTGGGCGTTGACCCATTTGCTGAGTCATCTCATGGAGAAACGAGTGAAGGCAATTTTGAGATAAGGTTAAATGTTACCCGGAGACGAAGAATTTCGAATCCGAAGATTCACAGGAAAAGCTTATATTAACAATTCTTTTTTAACTTTTCCAAAAAAATATATATTTGAAGTCATCTTTACATCTGTAACAATATGACAAGCAAAAATGAAATTGAAGCTATCAAATGTCATATCACTGAAAAAAAATAGAAGACAAAAAATCAATAAAGTTTAAAACATGCAAAATCATAAAAAATTAAATGTCTGTCAGACAAAGCAACGGAATATGAGATCAGAGGCTGGAGGGTATCGGACTGATCAGAATGTGACTCCATAAATATTATAATTGTAGAATGCATTGATATCTTCTTGCAAAGCGTGAGATATTTCCAAAAATCAAGCTTCTTAGTTCACCTTCCACATGTGCATGCTATAATATATATATATATATATATGTATATATAAAAGAAAATATTGTTACTTCCATCACTCCCAAGGTAAAGGTTAGAGCTAAAAACTCAAATTTGAAGATTTTGAGTTTAAAACTTGAAATGGAGAGGCTTAATCTTGTTATTGAAAGCAATATTACATATATACATGTCTATGGGTCGAATCGAGTGGACAAAATTTTATGTTTAAATCTAGCTATATATGCAAAACACTACTTAGACTATCTAGGTACATACAATCCTTTTACATGGAAAGTCCATCTTAAAAAATTATCAATTCCTTGAAAATTTGTATTTTTAATTGTAAAACGAATTGAATTGAGAATAAGAAAATGGTATGTACAAAATTCGATCTATTTTTAGAACAAACCTTATTTTTTGTCCATTTATCAAGTTGCCTAGGTACATATGGAGAAACTTTTTGTTCTGAGTTTTGACTATATATATATATATATATATATATTAATAATTACATTATTTATTGATGAACAACCCCCCAACATAAAATATGTACATTGTACATTAAAAATAAACATCAGTTAGGTTAGAGTTTGAATCCATGAAAAAAAATAAAACAAAAAATAGAAATCCAATACCTGCACCTGCATTTGCTTCTTGGACTCTCCATGCAAGGAGTTGCTTGACCAATTTCATCACAGAAATTCCAAAATTCAAAAGCAACTTTCCATTCTTCTCATATACTTTCTGAGTTTCAAAAGCAACTTTCCATTCTTCTCATATACTTTCTGAGTTACCCATCGCTCCATCTACAAAAATCTGTAAATAAATCGAATGACTGAATATGAAAAAATATGATAGGCAAAAAAAATCAGAAAAATAAATTTTGCCAACTTTTTTTCTCCATGACCCCTTCTTGCACCGCTTCCCCATCTCTCTTCTTATTAGATTCGTATCCAATTTCTTTCTTCCAATAGACTCCCCGAGATCAAATATATATACGTATATATATTTTCTGATGACATATAAAACCCATTGCTCGGCGATTCCACCCACTTCCCTATTCAATCAGCAGTCAAAGATGAAAGATGAATAAGGGTAAAAAAGTAATTACAATCTTTTTATTAATAATTCTAATAATTGTAATGTAAATAGAATTTTCCCTTTCACCTTTTTTTCATAATTTAAAGTTCATTTTCCCTTTTTTGGAAAACTTTACTTTTTCCCTCTTTCTTTTATCCATCACAGACCCTACTTCCCCTTTCATTTTTTTATTTGTTTTATCAAATGAAATTACCTTTTTAACCCTGGATGGTGATCATCAATGTAAACCCTTAGGATCACAACCAGAAATTGTCTTCACAATGATGGAAAAATCCATCACAAATAACTATATTTCCGTCACAGATAACAATCAGTGATGGAAATAGTGACGAAAAATTTCTGTCACTGATACCCCTCACTAATAAATTCGTCACAGATTTCACCAATTCTGTCACTAGTTTAGTGATAGTTTTTTCGTCAGAAAATTTTAATATTCCATCACAGATTTTCATTAAATCAGGCAACTGCCCATCACCATATTTTGTCAAAACTTAAATACCGTCACTGTTTCTATCACAAAATTCTGCTACAAATTTTAAATTTTGTCACAATAATTGTCACAATTTTTTGCCTTCATATAAATTTTGTCACTAATCCCCTCACAAAATTTAAAAATCCCTCACAATTTTGTAGCAAAATTCCATCATAAATTTAAATTTTGTCACTATGAATTTTCTTATTCCATCACACAATTTTAAAATCTGTTACTATTTTGTCACAATTTTGTCCCCATCTTCTATTCATGACACATGCATGAAATCCAAATATATATATATATATATATATATAACAAAGAAATATACATGTAGTCTTCTCAAGATATAAAATTATCAATAGGATTTAAATAATAAAGAAAACTTAATATTAAGTTGAATATCAAGTAAGTTTATACTAATAGTAGGTTTGAATAAATAGCACATTATATTTATGGACGATGCAAATAAGAAAATACTCAATGCCAAGAATTCCAACTTCCTAATCCGCATCTCCTACACATATAACCAAAAAATATATTACGTAATTAAATGGTCATTTTCTTAGTTTTCCTGAAAAAAAATTTATAAAGTTATTAAAAAAAGACAATGTGTTATGAGCTACTCAATAAAGCAATGTTAAAGACTTGGAGAAAAACATACCAGCATAAGCAAAGGTGTCCGATATGTATACTTAGTTTCCTCCCATCTTCAATCATTTGTCACATTACAAGCATACAATTTGTCACTATCAGTAAGAACATTTTTCTACGTTAGTGATTCACCAAATATCATACCATTTAAATATCACAATTCAACAATCACATTTGCTACATGGACGCTTAATCTTATTTCAACTAACACAAGAATCTTGTGAATGCAAAATCTATAAAGATACCCTTTCTTATCGACCCTTTCATTAGTTTATTTTGTTCCATGAAAGGTTCTAAGCTAATAGATAGATTTTCTTTTATAATTAGACTTATGATCCCCACAGTGCTTCCGTGTGAATCCATAATTAATGGAAACCAAACATCTTGGGTACGCCTAAATTAAACAATGACCTTCCTTCAGGGTTCAGCAAAGCACAAACTGCCCTCCACGTTTTGCTGTAACCATCAAAGCAAATATAAAGCAGACCAATCAACTAAAGGCAACATTTGTAGTGCAATCAGTTATAGACTTTCATTATACAATCCCACCATATCATAGATTTCAATTGTGGGCAGTTTTCCAAAAACTTAATAGTTCCATAAACTTAGATGGTAAGTTTTAAGATTTAATGAAGTCCAGCCGTCTAACCTACTTAAACTTAGATTAAGTTCTGAAATTTTTATGCTATTTCTCGTATCCAAAACAAGGACTGTCATACTATAGAAGAACTTGGTCACAAATATTCTAGTATTTGGCGATTTAGGATTCAGTTATCTAACAGTGTATGTTTAAAGTAAAATCTTGTTTTACATCCTAAACAACATTGTTGAAACAAATGTCTCATACAAAGCTATCAAGTACTCTAAGTAATGGAACATCTTTGAGTCAAAATCGGTCACGGGATGCCACATAAATTGGCCCTTTCTTTCACAAACTTAAGTTTTGAATGGTAGCAAGTAAAAAAGTCAATCAGCGCCATATCAATTCTATCCTACAGTTCTACCATCAAAAAATCAATTTCAAGTTCAGAGACTAGTCAATGTCAGTGCCATCAAAAAAGCTCACAAGTCACAACATTATCAATTTAAGGTTGGTTGAAAATGAAATTGTCTAACCATTTTGATCCAAACCCAAAATGGGTTCAACGTAAAGTCAATTTCAACAATCAAACTAATCAAAGTGGTAAAGTGATGAATAACTGATATTATCCCAACAAAACTCACTCATATTTGGCCTTTTAAGTATCATACACATTCACTCAAAAATGAATTTTTAAAAAGAAAACACAACATTTATTTAAAACACCTAACAATTCATCTAGAACCCAATTCATAATTTAAAAATTAAAACACTTTAAATAGAAAAAAAAAAAAAAAAAGAAGGAAAAATTACCTTTCCTCTTCAACTTCACTTAAACTTCTGCTTGGCGGAACTCTTCTTAGTCGCTTCCTAAACCTTCTGAAAATCCCTTCAATAGGTGGAGTCAAAGACGCCATAAACCTATTTGCCGGAAATGTGTCTGGAACTCCCATCGCTTTTTTTCCTCCTTTATTCAAAATCTCCATTTCTTGTTGCCGTTCTATGCTTATTAATCCCAATTTTTCCTACTCAGCTTCGCGACCTCGCTCTTTTGGTGAGAGGTGATGGACCGTCGTAGGTGCATTGAGGCATTGAGTCATTCACTTTCTAAGGTTTCTTTGCTGGTCGTAATTTTTTCTCCATTTTGAAGCAAAGGAGATTAAGTAATAAACAGACGGAGATAGAGACTTGGAGGATTGGATTTTTTTTTTTTTTTTCTTTTTAAAGCTGTGCTTTGCTTCTGTTTGTCATTAGAGTTAGGCAAACTCAGGTGAAAGAAAAAATATTTTGAAAAGAGATTTTTTAAATTAATATTTAAAAAATATAAGTAATTTTTTAAAAAAAATGACTAATGGTAGTTTTTTTTACGCGAATGAAAAAAATATGTGAAAAATATTTTTAAAAAATAATTTAATTTTAAGTGATAATTTTTTTTAATTCAAGTAGTTTTTTAAGAAATAGGTAATTTTTTTTTAATTTTAGTGTTTTTTTTTTAATTTAAAAGTGCTTAAATATCCTTAAAGTTATTATTTTAATTTAGATTTTAGGTAATCTTTTTGACTGAGCTGCTATATTAATTCGCGATACCAATTTAATCACTTATTTTATAATAGAATAGTTAATTATATATAATATTCATTTAATTAATTTTGTAATAAATGAATCTTTTTGCAAATATTAAATGATCTATTTAAATTAGACAAAATAATTAATTAAATAAAATATTCTTATCAAATAGCAAATTTAATTTTTAATAATTATATTTTATAAATTTTAAATAGGATTAATGTGTTTTTAACTTTTTGATGGCATTTTCCATAAAAAATAGCTTGTCACTAAATCAATGATGAAAATCCTGTTAATCTGTCTGTTGTATATAATTTTAATCCTTGTGACATAAAATTCTGTCACAAATATTCTGTCGTAGTGATAGATTTTCCGTCATAGAAGTTGTTACAACATTTTTTTCGTTTATTATATTCTTAATAAAATAAAATAAATAAATTAAATTCATCACAATATCATTACTACGTGCCATTACTAATTATGATTTCAAACATTATGATGGAAGTTTCCGTAGTAAAATGTTGGTGGGAAATTACTTTTAATTACAATAAAAACTTTGTGACAGATTTTGTGTTGTCACTTTTTTATCATAAATTTATCACTAATTTCTATTACAAGAATAATTCTCATTTAAAGATAATTTTTGTCACAATTCCGTCACTATTATTAGTGAGAAAAAAAAAATTTATCACTGTTAAGCTATTTTTCTGGTAGTGGAAGATTTTAATAGGTAAGTATAGATAACATTTTAATTTGCTAATAATTAGTAAATATATTCCCTAATAGCTTTAATTTGCTATTAGAGTTAAAAGAATTATTAACCTTTGAAGGACAATGTTACCTCTTTTTATTTTGACAGGAGCTAAAAATATATTATATATTGATATACAAATAGTGAAAGTTCAAAAAATAAAAATAGCCAAAGCATATTGGTAGTTTTTTTATTAGACTTATTCAAAGGTTAGATTAATTAAAATATTTTTATTTAAATTTAATTATAAAAATATATTAATATTATTATAAAAATTAATTTTTAATAATAATTCGAGCGCAAGATTTAAAAAAGTTAAATTTAAATTTAAGCTTAAAATTAAAATCAAAAATTATTTTATACCACAATTTGACCCATGAGCATGTTTACACATAGTGTACACTGTAATGATACTCTTATTAATATATAGAGAGGGAAAATGAATGAGAGAGTAATAGGAGAGAATGGAGTGAGAACTCGAATGATGGAACTCATATTCCTTTATACATATATAGGATGTACAAGGCATTAAAATTATTGAACTGCCCTTATGATAATTTATGGACATAACAACTGCCTAGATTGCCTGAATATAATGAGCATTTTGGCCTCCAGGCACCGAAGCGGCATGACGTTTCTAGTTAAGTGCAAATTTATGCTTTGAGCGTCTATATCTGGAAGCCTAATCTCAATATTCGTGGGGATCTCGATCCATAATGTGAAAGTATAGCACCATTCAATGTTCATGCATTTATAAAATTTTAAAAATTTTAATAGATTTACAAGCAACTTCAATTGAATATATTGAAACTTTAACTCGAATTGACCCTTTAGTGGTCACTCGAATTCAAAGTTGCGTTGGTAATGAACAAGTCTTGCTTAATTATTTTATTGAGTCGAACAGAGTAATTCACAAACAATTTATTTTTTTGAATTTAAATTTTATGTAATTAATTTATACAATTACTTTTAAAACGTATCATGCAATATTTTTAAAGTTTTAATTTTAGCAGTTACAATCTCTTCTCTCGTTCTCAAATCGTAATTTATTGTGTAGGCGGGTAAATGTAAAAAATTCAAAGGAAGAGTAGAAGTTTCTTCAATCAACCTATTGTGTAATTTAAATTTTTTTAGGATTTTATTGTAGAGATGATTTGACTTTTTATATTATTATTATTATTATTGTATTTTCATATTTTTTTCTTGTTTTTAGATCAAAATTAATGAAAATAAAATATTTTGTTATATAATTAAAATAAAATTTTTAAAGAACAAAAATATAGATGTTTTAATCAATTTAGAACCCAATTGGTGTTCGAAGAGGTTAAAATTATTATGTTTGCTCTATTAAAAATTCCTATCTTCATCATAGTTCTTTCCCAGTTATTTATTTATTTATTTTGAATTCTCGTCTCGATTACTATTTTTTCTTTCTTTAATTTTCGCTGGAAATTCTTGCTATTTGATTTTAAAAGAATTAATTTAATACTTAGAAAGTATTTATTTTAGTATACATAAAATTGTATGAAAAACGAATAATAACTTCATTGTGGCACGTCGCGTGTATATTTTTGCTGCATAACATATTTTTATTTTATTGAAAACATATTTTAAATATATTAACGGACTATTTTACATAATATTTCATTTCTTTCAACTTTGATCTAAAAATCGTAAAAAATAAAAATATAATGAAAAATTCAATTAAAATCAAAATATATGATAAAATTAGTTTATGACACGTGTGATGCATAAATTAATTTTATTTATTTATTTAAATATGTATATGCACACTAGTTGGCATTATTTCCAAACTTATATCAAAGTCTTCAATATTTAACATATAAAACATAATATATATTCATCAAATTTGAATAAAATTTATTTAATTTGTATATACATACACCAAAAATATATATTTAAAATCTAAATTCAAATCAAACCTATTCAACTTTTGAATTTAAGGTGTGAATTGATCATCAATTTTTTTTTAAATTTTTATGTATTTTTTTGTCATGTAAAATATATTTAAAAATTATGTAAAATTTTAATATCATGTCAAAATTAGATTCTATAAAAAAAACCTATTGCATTGCCAACCTTTTTCCCTCAAAACAATTTAATTAAAATTTAATTAAATCATAAAAATAATATCACACCTTTACTGCCATGGTTGTGCTTAAATACTCTTACTACGTAAAAATAAGAATGTAGTTTTTAAAGAAAAAACATATATTCAATGACAAATTGAATCTTTGTTTTTTGTGATTTTAACTAATTTTTTTAAAAAAAATTAAATTGATTAATGTCTTTGGAATTTAAAAAGAATATAATAACTGACATGTATATTTTTAATTTAAAAAATCTAATAAGATAATAAGAAAATTTATGAAAGTAAAAAAATTGAAATTTTTAATTAAAAAAAGAAATAGACAATTTTGTCAAATAATGAATTTTTTAAATTTTAAAATTTTGTTACAATTTAACCTTGATTTTAGATACGTCATTTTATATACGGCTTAATTTTGATTTTAAATGGATAAAAATATCAAAAGATTAATAAGACATAATTTAAAAAAATTAATTTGAAAATTTTTAAATTTTAATAATCATATATTTAATCTGAAAGATATAAAATTTCAACTATATTAAATTATAGATATGATAATTCAAAATAAAAAATTTTAAATTAATTAACCTAATGATATAAGCCAGCATTTTGGAAGTTATAATATTAGTTAAAACTTTAAAACAAATAAAATGATATAATTAAGTTACACCTATAATTTTTTCTTTATCTTGACATATTTGATAGTTTGTAAATTTAAGATAGCTTTTTGATATAATTTAAGATTTGTTGTAATTTTGAAGACGATGAATATTTGAAGATTAAGTGAGTTATTTAAGATTGATTAAATATAAAACTGAAAAACTTGGATAAATATTTTTTTTTATTTTAAAATATAATATAATATAATTAAAATTAAAATGACTTTATGTGTCATTAAAAGAAGATGTCCATGTAAACTGTTATGTCAGCAATACTTATTGAATAAATATATACCATGTTATATTATAAATATTAGATACAGTAAATTACATTTACCTATAATACAATTACGTATTTACTTTTTATCCCCATTTTAAAAAATTAACAAATGAAACCATTTGATTTAATAACAAATTCATACTTATCATACACAAGCTTTTAAGTCAAATTTTTATATATGTTATGCATCCGTTCATGTGGCATTGAGTTAATTCTGAGTCAGAAAAAGCTGTGCATTTTTTTTATAAACTTGAAATTTTATAAGCGTGATAGAATTCGATAAAAACTTTGTAAAAAAATGTAAAACTTAATTCAATATATATACATATATATATATAACTATGTGTGTGCGCGAGAGAGAGAGAGAGAGAGAGAGAGAGAGAGACCCACCTAAGTTTCTAATTTTGTATTGGATCTGTGACGCAAGCTTCATTCAGAACATGGGTGATGTTGAGATCGGAAGACGGTATTTGTTTCTGTTGTAGGTATCCTCACAAGTTAGTATCGTTTCAGTAATTGTATTATTTTTTTGTATAAATATATATCAATATTAATATATTTTGATATATTATTTTGGGTTATCGAAGTTAATATTTTTAATTTATATATATATAAAAAATATTTTTAAATATAAAATAAATAAAATTAAATAAATTTTATATATTAAATATTCATCAATTATGTATAATGTTTTAAAAAAAAACTTAAGCTAAAATTTTTTAATGATCATTAAATTTATGAATAATTATGTCTAATATTCATAAAATTTATAAGTAGTTATATATAATATTCATCAAATTTAAGATCAATATTGGTTTAACTTTTTTTTACAAGCTTATATTATGTATCGACCAGTATAATTATTTTCGGCCAGTACACCGAAATAAGCCGGTATCTATCGATACGACCGATACAGATCAAAATTAAAACCGAAATAAAATCAACTATCACCATTACCGTTTTATGTCGAAACTGATATATACTAACTGATACCGATACGGTATCAATAACACTGATTCTCACAACTTAGATGCAGAGTTTAACTGAGAACCATTTCTTAAAACCCTAATTAGATTGCATTAATGATCAATCAAGGACAATACGGCATCAAAAGTTAAGATAAAGTTACTTACAACTTCATTTGGATTTCTCCGAAGAAATCTAAAGAATCTAATTAACACGGAGAAGGCCAAAGGGTCCAAATTAATGATTGTACCTCTCGATGAGAGTAAAATTCCCACCTTTGCGCGCTCTTTTTTTTTTCCCAATAAAGTTTGATTTTTTTATAATTTTTTTATTTACAAGAGTTTTAAAATTATTTATTTTTGTTAGTTATCTTATAATTATATATAAATAATAGGATAAAAGAAACTTACCTCTAAGGTTTAATAGAAAATCCACTTAATCTCTTTTAGTTAAAAAAAAAAAAAAAACCCCATTTTACTCCATTAAGGTTTGACAAAATATACACTAGCTATCTTAAGATATTGTTTATTGATTAATTTTAAATGAAAAAACAAATATATCTTTTATTAATTATTAATATTTGTTTTTGTTTTTGTTTTTATTCATTTTAACTTGAAATTTTTTTAACTTCAAATATAATGAAAATATGGTTGATCTTAAAATTATCTTTAATTGCTACCAAATTAAATTTTTATTAAATTATTCTAATTCAAGTGCATGTTAAATATTTTAAACTTATCTTTGTAGTTAATATATTAACTTTGAAATGAATTTATTAAAATATTTTTATTTAAATTAATTAATTAGTACTTTTTAAAAATTTAGTGGTAATGAAATTGGTTAAAAAAAAAAAGAAAAAAAAGGGAGAAGAAAGAAGAATAAAAGCACATTTTATCTTTTGAAAAGTAAATGAGTAGCATTTTGGTAAGCAAACTAATAGTTATTCAAAATTTACTTTAAATATTAAAAGTACAATATTTTTTTATTGTTCTGTCTACTTTTCAATTTTTTTTTGTTTTAACCATTTTCTTTATCATTAAACTTTTCAAAATAATGGCAAAATTTGTTTTATTTTTAAATCAAAGTAATATAATATATTAATAGCAAATTTAATATATATATATATATAATGTTAGTATATGCCCTAGAGCCAATCAGCTTGGTTTAGTGATACAAGGTGTTCCTTCATATTAGTAGTATGATTGACAATCATGAAGTACTGATTGGATGAAACTCATGGTACACATTTGCCTAATAAAGGAATTGTAATGAGTTACAATTATGAGATCATTATGCATCAGAGTCATGTTCCTAAAATTGTTCCTAGTCATTGTATTGTCAAAATGAGGCATTAGCAATCCTTAAAGACAAGAATGTGTTATGCTTTCTGCTTATGAAGTAAGCAACTGATCTCAGGGTTAAAGTATATGGGATACCAAGTCATCTTGAACGGGGAATGTCATGCTTTGATTCCATCACGAACGGGTCCATAATAGATGGATGCTAAAGGTAGGGTAGTTTTAGGTATGACATGAAGTATATAAAGGCGGATGAGTGATCTAGAGATGATTCACCACTCCATGTGACACCGAAGACATATCTCATATGTTTTTGGCTTTGATTAATTTGATAAAGTCATTGGCCAATAAAGTCGTTGGCCAATGCATAATGAATTTAGGACAAATTATTTTTCTAAATTCATGAAGTTAACTATATGCTGCAAGAACTAATATGGATTTATATATGATTAGACATTACACCATGCTCATGGTCTTTTCGAGATATTTGGTGAATAGACTAAATCACACTATCGACTAGTTACTAAAAAGTTTTTTTCGAGGTCATATTGATTTTTCAACATTTAGGTAGTCATTTTGGGTTTCTAGATCTTGCCCTTGGTCTCGAATATAGTTAATAAGATTAACTATATTCATTACCAACATGTTGGGAACCTAATGGGTCACACACAATAAGATTATCTGTTTGATTAAATTTAGGATTTAATTAAGCATGACTTAATTAAATAAAAAGTATAATAAAGATGACTTAATTGAATCAATTTAATTAAGTTTATTAAAGACATAAATTAGATTTATGAAATCTAACTAAAGATGTCTAAATGGGATAGTAAAGATATAAATGTCTTATCGAGATCATGTCTAATAGTGGGCACATAAATAAGGAAATCTTGGTTTTAGGCCAGATAATTATTTTTGGTAAATTAAATTTATTTGATAATTATTTAATAATATTTACATGAAGTAAAGTTACTTTACTTAGGCAATGAATTTAATTAAGAATTAAATGTTCATACATGCTAACAGAGGTTATCCCAAAAGCCCTAATTATTAAGTCAAATAGTTCTTGTTTTAAATAAATCCCATTTAAACTTGATACGAGTTAGGAGCAATAATGGTGGGCCCTATTGGTGTTGGATTAGGCTAAGATAATAAATAGTCAATGCTTGGGCCTAATCTTAAATGGACTAAGCAAAAAAGTTTTACCTAGATTGCTATAAAAGCATCATTTATGACGCCACCCATTGGGTTTTGGTAATATTGGGCTTAGTTTACCCATTAGTTAGACCTAACATAATTCTAGATGTATAAATAGATATCTATAAGGGTTTTTTTAGCTAAGGTGGATATTAGAAAAACCCTAGGTGCCAAAACCCTTGGAATCCTTACTAATGTTGGCATAATCCTTAAGCTCTTTGTGCCACTTTTATCATTGGAGATTTGGAATCATTCTTGATCCAATAAAAATGAGAAAACTTGTTTTCTAGTATTAAAAAGAGTAGCTGCCAACCGTAAGAGGCTAAACGTTGCCATTGCCACCTCCTTATAGCCTTCCTATAGCCCTATCTCATATCCTTGTGACTTTTTCATGACATCCTAGAATTATTCTTGGTTATGTGTGAGAGAAAGCAATTGCTTTCTACCTTTTAGTTAAAGCTTCTCGAGCCTTCTAGCTATCATCAAAAACCACTAAAGACCTTCATGAAGGCTCCAATAGACATCTGTGCTTATCATTATTAGAGGAAGGATACTTATATTGCTTGTGGCCTTAAAAAGAGATCAAAGTAGCCAAGCCGTGGCAATGTTTGTGCAGGAATTGGTACACTCAAAGTTATGAATCTTTAAGTAGGTAAGATCTCTATTGGATCTATGTTTTAAATTTCTCTCAGACCAAATGTAGATTTCAACTCGAAGATCTTGACAAAATCTAAGTATTTCTCTATTTATTTTCCACTGTGGATGCTTAATTTGGTTAAATATATTATACCTATTTAAATAAGCATAAGCCCAGACTTCCCTTCATATAATTGAAGTAAAGGTAAGTTTAAAATATTTTTTTCATATAAAAAAATTTTAAATTAGGAAAGGTTATCGAAATTTAGGGTCAGGGTATGCCACATGCCTTAGAGAAGGCTAACAGTAGTAGTAATAAATCATCTATAAAGTGTGATTGGTAGTGAAACTCGAACCCTAATGCTTGCCAAGGCACTATTGAGAACTCAACTAGTTGAACTAATCTATATTGACATAAGTTTAAAATATTTATCATGTTTATTTGAATTAAAGCATAATTTGAGTGTAGTTTAACTTGTTAAGTATCAAAGGTAAATTTGTAGTTAAAAAGTTCTGAGTAAAAAAAATAATGAAAAGAAAATTCAAAAAAAGTTAATAATTAGCAAAGGGCATATTTATCTTTTTTATTTAAAATTACCTCAGAAATAATACCTTGAGAATTTAATGTATATTTTGGCAAACCTTAGAAGGGTAATATGTGTTTTGTAAACTATAAAGGGCAAGTGGATTTTTTACTAAGCCTTAGGAGGTAAGTATACATTTTCTAAACTAATAATATATTAATACACATTTGCAGTAATATCTTTAATGATTATTTTCATTTTTATCTCATTGTACATCCTTACTTTTGCATCAAAATATATATTCTACCACCGATTTTAATTTCATTACTATAGTAACTAATCTTATTACAAGTGGTGTTTTCAATCCAATCGAGCTAATTTCATTAGCTAACTAAATGGACACTAAGTCAAGTTCACAAGATTTGTCAACAAAAATGTTAAAAAAAAACTTAATTTAAAAAACGAAAATATGTAAAATTATAAAAATTTGATAAGTATGTTAAAAAGTAATTACAAATATTATTTACGTAGAAAATTTGATCACTAATTACTAAATTTGACAATACTATATCATAGTTTTTAATGCAAATAACTATTTAAATAAGGTATAAAAACTTATTCGTTCTTTTTGTCAAATTTTGTACATTGAAGTTGTGTAACAAAAACATATAATCTATTAATTTGAATTTCATATCCAATTATCATCTAAACATTTTTTACTAAGAAATATTGTGAACTTGATTCAAAAATCCCTTATATATAAAGAAAAACATTTAAGTGTTTTTAATCTATCAATGGTGTTATGAGATGTTGGTTACCTCAAATAAAGCTTGTTTATAGGACTAACGCTAAGTTTGGATAGATGTTACTAAAGGAAAGCAAAGTAAGAGCTTTTAAAAGAAGGAAGCATCTTTTATTTGTTTGTACAATTAAAATGGCTCAGAGAAAGGAAAACAAAGAAATGCTAGCCTCGATTATTTGGTTAAAGGGTGGAAAGGAAAGGGAAGGAAAATATGTATTTTAATCTACATTTTCACTTATGCCATTTTAAAAAATAAAATAACAATATAAATATTATTCATTAAATTATAAAAATAAAATAAATATTATTTTTAAAATGTCATCATATATAAAATAACAAAAAAAATTTACTATAGTTTTTAACATCAATTACTTGAAGTATATAAGTCTACAAATAGAATAACTATTAGTTGTAATATTACTTGTAATTTGATGAAATATAAAATGGGTATTATGTTTGAAGTGTTTTTTACTTTACTATCCCCTCTTTTTCCACCAATTTGGAGCTTTGAAAAAGTAAGTATTTTAAGATAAAGTCTAAGATGTTCAGTATCCTTTCATTTTCTTTAATAAAATTAAAATGTTGACCAAACAAAAGAAAGCTTTCCCCATATCCCGTCCTTTCTTTTACCCTTTCCACTATCTCCTTAATCAAACATTAGTGTAAAAAAGGAAAAATCAGCATATTTTAATAGTATTCAAAACTTTAATTCTTTGTATAAAAAATTAAAGGTCCATCTAGTTGGATTTTCGCTCTAAAATTGAGCATTATTTCGGTTGTTTAATAAATATTATTACTTTTTATTTAAAAATTTTATGAGTGATGAAATTGAAATTTTAAATACTTTAATTTGATAAACATCATATCATTAAATTAAATGCATATTTTTATAATTTTTATCCTATAATTAATACTTGCTTAATATTAAAATCTTATGTATAATATTTAAATATTTTTCAATTGAATCAGCCAATTAAATTGATTAAATTAATAACTAAAAAAATCCTCGACTTTGTCAGCAATGTGCCGTGACCCCTATCACTCAGACAATGCGCGTGACTTAAAAAAAAAGAATGTTGCCTTTGCAGTATCCTAGATCGGGATTTGAATTAGGCATGAGATGATGATAGGGAGAGACTGTTGGATGAATTGCTCATCCAACATGGTCTTCGATGGCCACCACGAAGTGGTCAAAGACTTGGAGTTGACATTGATCATTTTGGGCTAGACATGACCAAATACTTATTAAAATAGATAATTTAGAGTTATAAAACTTAAAATACTAATTTTATGACCTGTGTTTACCAGAGTTCATTTTTAAAGGGTTCGAGAATCACTTACGCATGGGGAAAGATTAGTACCTCCACGATGTCCTAAATTGATACCTCATGGTCATATAATATCTCGATCTCAGTTTCTTTTTGATTTTGTTATGTTACTATTTGAAATATAATCCCCTTTTATAATCCATGAATTTTGAAAAGAATAAGTCCAGTTTTTGAAAAAAGGTTTGATTCCATTACGTAACACAGAGGTGTGGTGATACGTAAGGCTTAAAACATTTTCTAACGTGGTTGGAAAAGGGTATTCCATATCGAGCACTAGAGGGATGCTAATATGAAACATTGCCTTAGATTTTAGGAAATTCAATTTTAAAAAATGAGTGCAAAATCACCCATGCCATCGAGTCACAATTTGAGGCTTAAAGCAAGGCATTAAATCAAACAAGTCGTAAAACCAAAAAAAAATATTTTTTAAGGCTAAAAAAATGCATTTTGCCTCATTAGATCATGAATCCAGACATAAAAGCTTGATTTATCTGGGAGATTAAAGGACCATTGAAAACATTAAATCCATATTAGTCTTTGTTGATTGAATTATCATGGAGCTAACTTAGGGCTTTATTGAAAAACAGACTTTTGAAAACAATCATAAAGACATTTTCAACAAACACATGATAAACTAAACATAGTAGAAGCATTAAACATGAATGAGCATTCAAAACAACACCATATATGAACATTTAATCAATCAAAACATGCTAGAAATGCATCAAAATGCATGATCATACTTTAAACATGCTAGAATGAACATATAAACATAAAATGAGCATGTAGAAATGAGAGAAAATAGCAAAAAATGCATGACCAAAGGCTATGAATGGTAAAATGATATATGGCATTTTTTATCACCCAGACATCATCAAGGAACCATAAAGATCATTAAAGTCCTAGAACTACAATAACCAAGGCAACAATAGTGCATGTAAGTACTAATAAGGTCATAATAACATGGATGGCTTACTAGTTGATGGAAACTGACGAAAAACAGAAAACAAAATGGAGAAGAAATGGAAGCTATGCGAAGAAGCTTTAACTCCTAGCATTTCCTTTGAGTAGCAAATCAAGCAACTTTGAACTCATTTTCTTCCCTCTTTTTACTATGGATTGGCAAGAAAGGAATGAAAAGAAAGAGCTTTTTGGTTAAAGTATCAATAGAGGGAAGTTTTGAGGATAGCATAGGGGAAATAAGAGGTTTTAGAAGGGTTTTAGGATGGGTGAAGAGGGAGATACTGGAATAGTGCTTTGGTTAGGGAGAGAGTGTCTAAAGTAATGGCATTGCATAACCTTTGGCTGAGCATGAAAATCACTTTATATAGATCGCATTTTAGCCATAAAAATGACTTAGGAAAGGGCATTTGGCATGGACCATTGATGAGTTATGGTACTAGAATGTGAGCTTACAATATTTGATTGGTTAATCTTAATTCTTATAGACAAAAAAGTTATACATGAGCTAATCAAATGAGCAATCTCACCTTTGCCCCTTATTAAATCAAATTTTAGCATGAAATATCCCTTTGCCAACATTATAGACCTCTCTAAAATTGATCAATCCAATGCTTAAGGCCTAAAAATAAATTTCATGCAATATGGATATGGCTATGTCGATATTGAATGATATGTGGAGTCAAAATCATGACCAAATTCAAGTTTTAATCTAATGGAATGAAAAGTGAAACGTGTCTCGAGCTAGGCTAAAAACTGCAATATGTATCGATACAATAAGTTTTGTATTAATACATGCATAATGTATTGACACAAAGCATTTTGTATCGATACATAGAATAGATTTTGCCCTGATGTATCGATACATTTTCGCTAAAAATCGTAATTTTACGTACGACATAAGCCTATATCAATACACACACCTTTGGTATCAATAGAAGTAGTAAAATTTTGAAAATTTAATGATGTAGGGCTCCTATATCAACAAATAAGGGTTGTGTATCGATATATGCATGCAAAATTATGGATTTTTCATACTTTTAACTCTCTGAACACCTCGCTTTAGCTGGGAATGATGGGGAATGGATCTGTGCTCCTTTGAATGACTTCGAAGATGCCTTGAATGATTACCTCTGAAGCCTTAAATATTGGCCCATACAAAATGGGGTGTCTATAGGTTTAACTTCCAATCTCGGATTTTTAATTGTTGAAATTTAATAAACATAAGGTGATATCATCAAATGTTTATATGCATTGTTCACTAGTGCTCGGTATCATTTATTTATAACTAAATATAAAATTTGTCCCCAGCAATAAGATTGCTTAGTTTGAATTAAAGAGTCCTGGCTTATGGAATAATAAAGCTCAGGGATAAGATGAGATTCTAAGGGTAATTAAGGTATTTACTTGCATTTTTTGTGATAAAGAAATAAATAAAAGAAAGATAAAATGAGGAAAAGAAATAGGGAACAAATGAGAAAGATATGTAGTAGTGTTTATTATTTTTTGAATCATGATCGTATTCAATGTATTAGATATTTATATAAATTTTGACATATTTATAATGTGCTTTTGGTAAATTTTGATATATTCATGTATTTGTGTTATGTTTCTATTATTTTCGTGTCATATTTTAATTTTTTTCTCATGTTTTATTCATGTAGTATAATTATGTGATATCTGAAATAGCCGAGTCTAATTGATATTATTCAAATAACTTTCAGTTTTATCTCACGTGTTGCATTATTTTTTTATCATAATTGTATTCAAAGTATTTTATATTGGTATAAATTTTGATATGTTAGTAATTTTTTATTTTACATATTATGTATATTTTGTATTCATATTATTTTTTATATTATATTGTGCTTGAATTTTTTTAATATTATATTATATATTTATTTTATATTCAAAACTATCAAATTTAATTAATTATATTCAAATAACTCCGTAAAATGTGATATAATGATTAGAGTTAATTATTTGTTCCGATGACATGCTTGCACCAAAGTGAGGACTTTCACCCAATTTAATATTTATTCCTTCCCTTTGTGATATTATGCAATAAAATCATTAAATTTACCATAAATATGCGGGCACGTAATTTTTGCTGTTCAAAATAATAATAATAATAGTGATAAGATTAGAGAAAGTTTCTCCTGCAGTTTGAAATTTTATTCTATTGAAACAATTTTGAAGTAGGAAGCCATAAAACCATTTACAAAAGTTTAAAATTTAATTAATTAATTTATACAATTAATTTTATAAAATATTATTTAATAAATTTAAAATTAAAATATCAATATAGTTTACTCTTTTTCTAATCCCATCTCCTTGGTATAGAAAATAGAACATTGAAGTTGACGGCCTTCCTCCACCTACCAACTAAAACAATCTTGACTTTGAAAATAGCCCCCCTCTTCCTACCTTGATTCGGAAAAAATCAAAACAGCCCATGGATTCTCTGCAAACCGTTGGGCACCCACCAATCCTCCTACCCACTTCCACATGTCAACTACCAGGCTATCTTACATTATTTATATCTATATATATCTCCAGTTTCCCAAACATCAGTATCCCATTCCCTAGCCTTAATTTTCATCAATTCATGTCCCTCTCTTTCCATTTTTAAACATGACTAAGGCCACGGCTATGGCTCTTCCTCGTCTTCCTTTTAGCAAACCAATTATGGCCACAACTCTCTCCGTACTAATTCTTGCACTGACCAAAAAGTTGTACCCTCAGCTGCTTTACACGAATTTCTCCCCAACCCTTCTTTCACTCGCCCTTCTCCCACTTGCTGTCTATTTCATTCTTTCCAAGTCTTCCACTGCCCTCCCTCCAGGCCCTCTCTCATTTCCAATTTTCGGAAATTGGATACAAGTAGGTAATGACCTTAACCACCGCCTTCTAGCTTCCATGGCACAAACCTATGGCTCTGTGTTCCTCCTTAAACTTGGCTCAAAAAATCTGGCTGTGGTATCTGACCCTGAGTTAGCCGCCCAGGTGCTGCACACGCAAGGTGTGGAGTTCGGTTCGAGGCCACGCAACGTTGTTTTCGACATCTTCACAGGCAATGGACAGGACATGGTGTTCACAGTTTACGGGGATCATTGGCGCAAAATGCGCAGAATTATGACGTTGCCATTTTTCACTAACAAAGTTGTGCACCATTACAGTAATATGTGGGAAGAAGAAATGGAGCTGGTGGTTAATGATCTGAAGAAAGATGAGAAAGTGAAGAGCAAAGGGATTGTAATCAGAAAACGTTTGCAGCTGATGCTTTATAATATCATGTACAGGATGATGTTTGATGCCAAGTTTGAGTCCCAAGATGACCCCTTATTCATCGAGGCAACCAGATTCAACTCGGAGAGAAGCCGCTTGGCTCAGAGTTTTGAGTACAATTATGGTGACTTCATTCCATTGCTGAGACCCTTCTTAAGAGGGTACTTGAACAAGTGCAGGGATTTGCAGCGCAGGAGGCTCGCCTTTTTCAACAATTATTTTGTTAAGAAAAGAAGGTGATTGATTTTTCTAGATGATCCCAAATTAGTCTATTAAATTCTTCATTATTTGATCAGTTTTTCTCGACACATCTTGATAGGGAAATAATGGCTGCTAACGGGGAGAAGCACAAGATCAGCTGTGCTATAGACCACATCATAGACGCCCAAACGAAGGGAGAGATTAGCGAAGAAAATGTGTTGTACATCGTGGAAAATATCAATGTTGCAGCAATTGAAACCACTCTGTGGTCGATGGAGTGGGCTATAGCTGAGCTGGTGAACCATCCGAATGTTCAGCACAAGATTCGCCAAGAAATATCACATATCCTGAACGGAGAGGCAGTCACGGAATCAAACCTGCTTAAATTGCCATACTTGCAGGCCACAGTAAAAGAGACATTAAGGTTGCACACGCCAATCCCATTGTTGGTGCCGCACATGAACCTTGAAGAAGCAAAGCTTGGAGGGTTCACCATTCCTAAGGAGTCCAAGGTGGTTGTCAATGCCTGGTGGTTAGCCAACAACCCCGAATGGTGGAAAAATCCGGAGGAATTCAGGCCAGAGCGATTCCTGGAAGAAGAATATGGCACAGATGCCGTTGCTGGTGGGAAAGTTGATTTCAGATACCTGCCATTCGGAATGGGCAGGCGCAGCTGCCCGGGAATCATACTTGCGCTGCCTATCCTGGGGCTTGTCATTGCCAAATTGGTTACAAATTTTGAATTAAAACCCCCCTCAGGAACAGACAAAATTGACGTGAGTGAAAAAGGTGGCCAATTCAGTTTGCATATAGCAAACCACTCAACGGTTGTATTCAGCCCAATCATAGCATGATCTGGTGGGAGGGAGGAATAACAGTCATTCCATCCCATGAATGCTGGCAGTAAATTTTTCATATACATGTTTTACTGGAACTATTGAACAATAAAAAGGTTCTTCAAAACTTAACGTGTGCCATACAAGTTTGGGTCCTCTTCACTATTCCACATGCTTAGAGTGATAAGATTTTACTATTGTATATTAAACTCTTAAGAAACTGTTTTAAACGCCTCAAAATCATCTTATTTTCTTAATCTTTCATAATATTATTTTCTTTTTCTTGTTTCATTCTCTAATTTTTCTAACATGGAATGCAACCACCCACAACCCTGCTGAGGGCATAAAATTTCCAGTGGTTCAAGTCAGGTACCAACCACAGGATTGGGGTGCCGATGTTGACATCATAGATTTCTCCTATTCTTCTCAGTTCAAAGCCTCTACTTAATTAACAATTAAATAGGTAAATTCTGGTGTTAAGCAGTCCAAGCATAATTCTGGTGGTAAATGATGAAATAGGTATAATTATTTTTAAAACATAATTCCATTTACCACTGTCACATGCACTATAAATTTTACTAAAATGTGTTAAAACTTTTATTGTTTTGAATGGTTAATACTTTAACTTTTCAAGTTCCATACTTCTACAACTAATAGTCGTAAAACCAATAGCCATAAGTGATTCTCAAACAATGAATATACAATAAGGTTAATATTGGAATCTCATTTTTTCATAGTCTGGTGTAAGAAATTGAACTTATTACCTTGGATATATGCTGCCGTGGCCGTAATCATTGTTTTCATAATGCCAACATCAATTATCCAAATATAGATTAACGATATTCTAGACAAATCAAATTAATTTTTATGCCTTAAAATAATTCTCGAGGATTTCATTTTGATCTAATAACCAAGATCTTATCAAAATACAGTCAGGCTATAAAATATCCATAACTAAAGTAGCAAGTATCGTAACGTGCCACCTACCATATATGAATTCAACAGTTAGATGCAAATTATAGAATTGCCACCAATCTTTTATATATATATATATATATATATATATATATATATATATATATTCTAAGTGTGATGAGTTA
>JBBYHL010000004.1:17209188-17220299 GCA_038381835.1 Adansonia madagascariensis
GATAAAAGTTTGTTGATGCATTTTGCTTGTTTGCAATTTGAGTTTGCTAACATTAAAGCACAGCTTCAGCTTGGAAGGTTTTCCTTTTTCTGCTGATTTATGCATGCGAGTCTGCTATTTGGATTTGTCACTTTAGGCATATGCATGTATCTATATTGGTCGTCCTGTTGCTCCATGAGACGGAGAATCCGAGGCATATCTAAATTTGAGAATAATGTTAAATAAGAATATATATTCCATATAAATATATTTAATTTTTTAAATATTTTTATATATATTTTTATCTCACACTCATAATTTAATATATGTTACGTCAAATTAATATTTAAAAAAACTCGAGTATCGTAAATTATAAGTAAAGTGAATTGGATCATATGTTATTACATTACATAATTTACATAACAGACGATGGGATCCTGCAGATCTATTATTTCAAAACCACCATATCACAATACTAGAGTTAAGCCCCCCACGGCGGTTTTAAACTTTTTTTATATAAATTTTAATTAATTATGATTAAAAATTAGTTTTTAATTGAATATTATTTAATAATAATTATGTATGTAAATTTTATATTTAGAATTGAGTATGGATTTTAAACCAATCTATCAGTTATTTATAACTTTAAATATATTATTTAAAAATAAAATAATAAAATATATTTATTTTTTAAAACTTCTTTTTGGAACAAATCAAGCACAAATCCTAAATTGATCTACGAGTTAACGTGTAGACTAATTTTTTTAAATAAATTATTTAAAATTAATAAAAATAATTAATAAAATAAATTTTAATTTTAATTTTTTTCTAAGCAAATTGAGTAGAATCAACATGTAAACTAACTTTTTTAAATACATTATTTAAAAATAAATTTTTTACATTTTTTTTCAAATAGGTAGGATGTGAATTTTAAATCAATATGTGAGTCCATCTGTAAATCAATCTCTTTAAATACATTATTTAAAAATTAAATAAATGATTAATTAATAAAATATTTTTTAAAACATTTTCCTTGCTTATTAGGTAGATATCTTTAATCAACTTGCGAGTCACATACATAACAATTCTTTTAATCATTTAAAAATAAAATAAAAAATTTAAATCTAAAAAAAAAGAAATAATTAATAAAATAATTTTATTTTTTTATTTTTTTCTAAGAGAGTCAAGCACAGTTTTGAAACTGATCTGTGAGTTACTGTGCGAATCAATCATTTTAAATACATAATTTAAAAATAAAATAAAAACAAAAAACCCTAAAAATTATTTTTTATTGTTTTGAGTCAATCGAGTAAACATATAAATTGATTCATAAATTGATAACATAGTAGTTATTTAAAACTACATAAAGAAAATGATATCAATAAAGTGTTAGACTATGAAATTAGTTATTTGGCCCCACAAGAAAATAATTAATTTTATAAAATGATTAAAGGATAAAACAATATAACATTAAAGTTAAATTTTCTTAGGCTCATAGGTATGCATTATTTAATTTGTGTGTTTTAAAGTTATTGTTTTGTCATTAAAGTTGTGTAAATTCATATGAATAATGTACCTTCACCTACAGGAAGGTTTGGACTAGCATTGGAATATAAAATATTCAATTAAAATATAGTTCCTTACATTTTGCAATAATTTCTACTATTGTGATTAATGAGGCTGGTAGTGCTATTCAATGATAAAAATTACTTTAATGAAGGAGTTAATTAAGTTATTTTTGGTATAAGGACCTTGACTTAGCGTTTCAGGTGGATAACTTATCCTCAGTGAATAAAGTGCACAAAAGAAAAATAAATTTTGATGTACAGTGGGAGCAATCTAGCTGTTTAAGGATGATGTTCATCAAATCTATATTAGTAAATCAATTTGGGATTTCATCCTAATTACTATAAGGTCAAGAATTATTGCAAAGTCACTAAATACCATATTATTAAATTTGATAATTTTTTTACTTTTACCCTGATAAGGAAGCTTTCAGAAATAAAGGACAATAATTCTAAAATTGCGTATAAGCACATTATGAGATTTGAGAGATATTGTTGCCTAACTTAAATCTTTGGAATTGAGTTTTTTCAAGTAAATTTCTTATCACTTTCATATTCAACTTTTTTCCTAATGAGTAAGACCATGGGAAACACATATAGAGAAATGGTCTATCAATGAACTCTCAGTTATATGTGTTCAAAAGGAAAAGAGATTAAAGAATGAGAAATTAGATTCAGTTAACCTAGTGACTCAAGGTAAAAAGTGATAAGTAGGCATATGTGTTATAAAGGTGAAAAAAGGAAAAATGCCAATAAAGAAAATGGCATCATGTCCTTCGTTTTGTTTTAACTTTGACACATAAGGAAAGATTACCTAAAGTATAAAAAGAGACTCAAAAATAAAGGTAAACTTATTTTGAATAAATCTCTTTTGTTGATGATCCTACTAATATATGGTGGTTGGATTTATGTTCAAGGAATTATATTTTAGAACCATTTAAGATTTCATAAAGTCAAGGAAACCAAAGGAAAAGTGGGAGGAACATCTATTATAAAAATCGTTAAGGACCATCAAGATCATTTTTGAAATTAAGATTTATTTTAAAACTTGAAAAAGATTTTATTTTTTATCTTAGAAATTTTCTTAATTACAAGAGTTTTGAATTTAAATATTTAAATTGTATTTTTAAAATTTCAAAAGAAAAATTTTCTATTAGATTTTTCATCATTAACTTAGATCATAATTGTGAGAATAAGTTTGTTAATTATTTACCTAATTTTTGGTAATAAGGATGTGCTATAGATAAAACTCTTTTAAAGTTGTAGTATAAAGATTGTGTCACATCTCCATATAGAAATTTAAGAGAATTGACAATAATAGAGTTATTGAAACTCTTGAATTTGACACTTAAATTAGTTGCGTTGAGGAAAAAGCAAACTAATAAGTCCACTAAAAGAAGCTAAAGAAAGCAATATAATATTTAGAGATTATACACATTCCCCTAAATTTATGGATTGATGCATTAAGATTGCTATTGATGTCTTTATCAAAATTTCAACTAAATTGGTTTCTAAAACTCTCTTAGAATTACATAATAGTATGAATCTAGCTTAAGACATTTACGAACTTGGGTTATCTAGTTAAAGTGAAGGTTTATAACCCAAATATAAAGAAACTGGATCCAAGATTAGTTAGAAGTTATCGACTATGCAATTACCTTAAAAGGGTACAGGTTTTAAATGTTGCTCATATTTAACTAGAATTGTTGAAGCTAGAAATGCTAAGTTTATTATGGATTATGAGTTTAGTAAGAGTACTGAGGAATAAATTATTTAGACTGATCTTTTATAAAGGACATGATTGTTTTTCAAAACAAACATACAGAATTAACTATAGAGCAATCAAATTAAGTATAACCTTTTACAATAGATCATTAATCTCACTAATTAAAGATGCATAAAGTGTACAAATGATTATAGAATTAAGAGATCCAATGGGTAAGAAACTAGTCATTTCTATGACTTGGTTGTATACCTATAAAAGTCTAATTTTGATATTGAACATAAAGGTGATCTTGTTTTCACTAAGCCATGAATAGTGAAAATTTTACACCTTAGCATAAAGCTATGATAAAAAAGATAAAATCAATAGCTAATGATCCGGTCTAGTAACTCATTAAATTACCATTTAGTAATGGTAAACGATATGAGGTTAGACTTATGGACAATGGTTTCACTCAAAGGAGGTATTGATTACAATGGAACGTTCTCTCTATTTTTTTATGAAAGTTTCATTAAGAATTATCATAGCTTTTGTAGCTCATTTTTTATTGAGAGTTACATTAAATTGTAGTGAAAACAACTTGCTTGGATAGAGATCTTGAGAAAAGGTATACATGATTCTACCTAAAGGTTTCTTTGAAAGATCAATATATAGACTAAAACAAGCATCCCACCAATGGTATGTAAAGTTTAACATTTACTAGATGCTGATCATTGTTTATACCTTAAAGTCAACGGGAGTAAAGTCATAATTTTAGTCATATATATTGGTGATATTCTCCTTACAAAGTGATTCAGCTTTGTTCCATGAGATAGAAGTTTTTTTCTCAAAACTTTGATATGAAGAATTTAAGTGAAACTTCATATGTCATAGGTGTAAAGATTCATAGAGATAGATATGAAAAGGCATTAAATCTATCTCAGAAAGCCTATATCAAGATAGTTTTGAGAAAAATTAGAATGCAAAGCTATTCACTTACAAGGAGCGTAAATTATAAAGAGGATATTTTAATTTAAGCCAATATCTCCAAATAATTTGAAAAAATAGCATATGAATGGCATTACATATGCATATAGTATTGAAGACTTATATATGATTAGGTTTATAAAAAACTTGACATAAGGTTTATAGTAGAAGTACTTGGCAGATATTAAAGTAATCCTGGCCTTGGACTATGAAAGTTGCCAAAGGAATTATGTTATAAAGTAATATCACAGGCAATAAGGTTGGGATATTTATCTCTAGTTTGAGAGTTGTCAGCAAAGCCATTAAAGATACTATTGTGACAACTCTTATGCATTATGCTTTTCTAAGAATGATAAAAGTGGGAGTCGCAGCAAGCAAATAGATATAATGTAGCTTGTTGTTAGAGACTCTAAAAAGAAGCAAGAAGTGGATGTCCGACACATCAATACAAATTTAATGATAGCCGATCCCATGACTAAAATATTGTCAAGAAAACAGTTTAAAATTCATGTGAATTATATGGGGCTAATTAAATTTTGTCAAGATATATTTTTGCTTCTTTGATTGTGTTAATTTCACATTCTTAAAGTTTATGGATATGTTTTAGTTTGTGCATACAAAGATTACATGTCAAGTGGACCTTGAATGATTACAAAAAATTCATTCATAAAGTATTGCCTCATAAAGTGCTCTTTTAGAGATAATCATACATTGTAATATATGGAAGGGAATATTTGTTTTAGAATGTTATCGCTATGATTTGTGCTCTGTGAAATCTTTAATTGAGTGGGACTCGGGCTAGAGCAACTCATGGCCATGTTAAAGTTGGATTTAATTATCACATATTCAAGTTCTTGGTTTATCATATAGGCCAAGTGGGAGAATCTTGGACTTTATGTGGCCCACATGATAATTAAATGGATCGAGATAAATATTTTAATTAATATTGAGGTGATATTATCTAATAAATCTTATTCAGTTTAACTACTCTAGTGATAAGGGTTTAACTCTACTTTAGTAACTAATTAGAATACAGGCTCATTAATAGTAGGATACAACTCTAATTAGTCTTCTAGTATAGGTCCCTAGTATAATCTATATAAATTGTCTGTGCACTAGCATAAGTTAATTATCCGGAAATAAGGAAATAGATTAGAAGGCTTATACGGGTATTCATTTTCATGTACTTGGAACGAGATTGTGTTCTTGATCAATAATGGCTAAAAGTATGTTTTTATTTAAATTATTACATGTCGCATCAGAGCTAGGCTTTCTAGCCTTGTTCTTCATATTATCCAGTTAGATTCGTTAAAAACAAAATTTTTTATACATATTTTATACATGCATAAATGATTAAATAATTTGTATTAAGGATAAACGAGTTATAATAAATATAGTAAAAGCATGAAACTGAACTTTTAATATGATATGATTAATTTCGTAATTTATATTTATATATTGAAACACATTTTACATATGTACCATAAATTTGCTTGTATATTATGTGTATTAAAATTTTATGAATTTCTTGATTAATTCATGGAAAACCAAGATTGATGAAGGATTTTAATAGTTTAATCATTTATATATGTTATTAAGCCTTAAGATTAAAGAAAAGATGATTAAAACAAGAAAAATTAATGGTACATTGAAACGGGTCTAATATTGTTCATAGAATTCAAGTAATCTTGAATGTCTGATGATGATTTTTATGTTTTCGAATAAAATTGATGCATGGGTCATGTAAATCTAGCATAAAATCGTGGTTTTAGATCATTAGTTGCGTGAAAAATGATCGAAAAATATGAAAA
Source organism: Adansonia madagascariensis (assembly GCA_038381835.1). Lineage (NCBI taxonomy): Eukaryota > Viridiplantae > Streptophyta > Magnoliopsida > Malvales > Malvaceae > Adansonia > Adansonia madagascariensis. Next base: position 17,215,233 of record JBBYHL010000004.1, read on the forward strand.
TTGATCTTGGAACATCAAATAGACCCGAATGGGTCAAGAAAAACCCTGGAGGTGGAAGAAGGTTGGGACCTAAAGCTCACACGCGCAGGGAAAATAGTGAACCACTTTGGACTAAAGCCTAGTGAGCAAAGGAACGGCCGAAGACAAAGATGGAGGGAAGGGCACGAACGTGGAGAGTGACCATGGGGCCAAGCTTTATGCTATGGTTGCGGAGTATTGGATCAATTTGGATGAAAGATTTGTGGAGTGCATTGAGCAATTTCAAAATAATACATGAAATAGAATTTCACGTTAAAAAAAAATTAAAAGAGTAAGTTTTTTAAATAAAAAAAGGCATCTCTAATAAATTGGATATGTGGATTAGATCTTTGAGCTAGCTATTAGTACGTTAATATTATAATAAATATTATTAATTAACTATTTATTGGAGACACGTGACACATGCAAGTGTAGCTAGTTAATAAATTAATTATTTTTTAATTGATTAAATTTTTGTTTTTTTGTTTGATTACTATGATATGATTGGATTTATTCAGACATGTAAAGAATTTTAATTGTTTGTTTTAAATAGATAGGCTTATTTCTGACAATGTGTTTGTACAAATAAACACTTCTAGACAAAGATATGTTTATTTAAACATACATGTAATAGCCTATACATACATATCTAGATTCAACAAGAAAAAGTTACTAAAACTTTTTCAATATTTATTTTCCCGCATTGTCGAATTTTTCTGGATTTCTTCTATAAAAACTTGCTGCAGAAAATTTTTATCAAAGTTTGTTAATTTTGTAAATACACTGCTCGTGCCCAGTGAACCGTTTTCATCAGTGCAATACGTAATTAATCATTGGGCTTCGTCGTAACCTCGAAATTTATATGCCAGTAACCCTTTTGCACACCAATAGTACAGGTGAATAAAACCTTAAAAATAGTGATGTATACATCTTGAAACAATTTATTTGAATTCGCGTTTTGATAATCTACATCGATAAACCGGTTGATTTGTGTTAGTGATTTCATTAAACCTGCACCAATAATTTTATACAATCTACAGTTTTATGTGTTTTGTTGATTTTAACATTTTGTTTTTGCAGAGCCATGAGATGTTGCAAATTATAGGGAAAGTGGGTAAGCTTTTTGCAAGGGAAGAAGAAGTTGAAGAAGGCTTTGAGAAGAAGAGAAACGAAGACTGTTAAGAGGGATAAGGAATCAGGTTTCCATTGTTTGGGTAAAGCAGAAAGATGATGTGATAAAAGAGAAAATTAAAGTTTGAGTTTGCAAGTGTATCTTCTAGCTTGTTTTTTATTGTGGATTGTACAAGGCTACTGACCAATAACCAAAAAAAAAAATCACTTTGCATTTAAATGCTGAAAAGATTTTCTACCAAAAAGATTAGAAGAAAATAAATTGATTTTTATAAGTCTATGTCTACAATAAGATCATCTAGAACTAATTAAAGGATGTGTAAAATATGAATATTTCTATACTAATATAAAAATCTTTGGATTGATTTATTAAAATAATCAATCACCATGAGGTTTAATTAATTGGAAAAGTGAATTTTTTTGAACTTGAGTTAATCCTTTTAATGGCATTAATAATGTTCAGAACTATCGCCAGCATATATATATATATATATATATATATATATATGAGATGCAAAAGCTGGGAATTGTGACGGGTAAATAGTTCGTTGGTATGTTGCTTGTTTGCAATTTGAGTTTGCGAGAATTAAGCAAAAGCTTCAGCTGGAGAGGTTTTCACTTTTCAGCTGATTTTCTGCATGCGTCTCCACTATTTGGATTTGTCACTTTAGACATGAGTGTATCCATATCGGTCATCCGGTATTCCATTAGATGGAGAATCTGAGATATAATTATGTTAAATCCGAATTCCGGACGAGTTGCGGGATCGTGCTGTTTTTAGATATTTCAAAATCACCATATTACAACACTAAAGTCTCGTTGGTTAGGAGTTTTAAATTTTTTTTTGTAAATTTTAATAAATTATTAATAAAAATTAATTTTAAATTAAATGCTATTAAATAATAATTATATATGTAATTTTTATATTTACAATCAAGTATGAATTTTAAATAAATTTACGAGTTAATATACATGTAAATCACTTTAAATATACTATTTAAAAATAAAATAATTAATAAAATACATCTGTTTTTTAAAACTTTTTTCTTGAAAAGGTCGAGTACGAATCTTGAATCGGCTTGCGAGTTAATGTACGGACTAATTTTTTTTAATAAATTATTTAAAATAAATAAAAATAATTAATAAAATAATTTTTATTTTTATTTTTTTACTGTGAGTTGAGTAAAAATTCTAAATTGATCTACGAGTTAATTTGTAGACTAACCCATTTAAATACATATTTAAAAATAAAATAATTTTTTTACTGTTTTTAAGCAAATAAGGTTGATCCTAAATTGACTCACGAGTCAATGTGTGGATCTCTTTTAAATATATTATTTAAAAATTAAATAAAAATATAAATTAATAAAATAATTTGTTAAATTTTTTTCTTGCTTGTTAAGTAAATATCCACGTACAGAATAACTCCTTTAAATGTATCATTTAAAAATAAAATAAAAATTTAAATCTAAAAAAATTAAAATTAATTAATAAAATAAATTTTATTTTTTCCAAGTGGGTCGAGTTTGGATTCAAAATTAACTTATGAGTTATTGTATTAATCAATATCTTTAAATACATAATTTAAAAATAAAATAAAAAACTAAAAATTCTTTAAAAATTTTTTTTTTATCAAATGAATCAAGTATATATATTAATCGACCAATAAATTTTAACGTGGATCAATTTTTTTTTAAATATATATTTTTAAAATAATAAAAATAAACTAAGAATCTAAGAAATAGAAAATAATTTTTTAAAGTTGTTCTTTAAAAAAAAAACCTCCACGTGGCAAGCTGAACCCGTAAAGTTGTTCTTGTATATAGGTTTAAAGGTATAGATACATATGATAGTTGGAATCCATTCCCACTAGGCCTTTCGATTGATCCAAAAATCAAAAGGTCTGGTCTCATATATCTTGAGACTGATTTTGGTCTTATAGGGCTTAAGTAGGAGGCCTTTCATGCCCTTATAATGGGATGGACTTTGATCTTATAAGGTTTAAGCTACAGAGCTGTTATGCCCGGATAATGATCCTTTTAGATAACGATATAATTGTGTAACTTTTAAAACTATGAAAGTGGGTTAGGAACGGGGATTGTAACATATATAAATTTTGTAATTTTTATTATATTCAAATTTGAATAGGTGAAATTATTTTAAATTTTAAATTTTAAATTTTAAATTTATTTATTATTTTTTAAAATTTACATATTATTTTTAATTTAAATTTAAATTAAAAAATATTATGTACTAAATATTTAAATTTATAAAAAATATTTGAATTTAAAAAGTTAATTTCTTTTTCAAAGAAAATTATAAAATTAAACAAAAAATTAATTTTAATTTAAAGTCACTCATAATTAACAATCAATAAATAAGTTTTAAAATACAAAAACAACAACTTAGATACAAAACAATTTCAAAATACAAAAAAAATGAAATAATATGAAGAACTAATTCCATTACTTAAAAATATTTGTTCCATAAGCTAATTTCATATGTAATGCAGATTTAGATAACAAATTTGAATATCTAAATTTATTATTTATATAAATAATATAGATTCAAATAATGGATACTTGAGGGCTCATATCCGTATCTATTACGAATAGTAATTATTATATCTAAATTTGAATATTATATGAATCTAAAAAATACGGATCAAATAATTATAGATATCAAAATCTATATTATCCTTCACCATCCCTAGTTAGAAGATAGAATTAAAGATTATTCTCATATATATTAACGATGAAATTTTTTAATTTTATAAATGTAATTAAAAATTTATCACATTTTCTATTTATTTATTTTTTCATCCGAGACTGAGGTTTTCGACGGCATCCATCTTGCGGGGCATGTGATGATTTTTTCTACTCAACACTTATCATCAGATCGTCCATCCTTATTCTTAACCAGATCTTCAAATCAATCCCAACCTTCCATATTATGTAGAAGCAATATAATCTTTATCATATGAATAATATAAGTAGCTGTTTAAGATTATAAATTACTCTATCTTCATCCTCATCTTTTTGTTAGATAAAAATAATTTTAATCTTTTAAATAATATATGTAGATAATTAGTGTAAATAATTCTTATTTCTATCACTTATCAATTATAACTATAAATATATTTAATCAATGAAAATAAACTTATCTTGCCTTTCTCAATTTTTTTCTTTTAAATCATTTCTCAAAGTGACAATGTGCTTTTTGTTTTATTTATTTATTTATTTTTGGAAAAATCTAGTTAAGAACTGTATTTGGGTGAATTTCTTTGTCCGTTAATCACCTGATGAAATTTGTTTCCTTATTTTCTTTCTTTTTTTTTTTTTTGAACGATTGCTCCCTTATTTTCAACTCCTTAATTTTTTACTTTATTTTTTCTTTTCATATCTGTTTGTCCAGATAGAAGAATTCGAAAGAATCTTTTCAATTAACAACTTGATTTAACTTTTGAAAATAAAATTGAATTAAACCTTGATTCATTTAAAATGGATGGAAAAAATATATAAATTTAATAGACCGACAAAATCAATCATTGTAAATCGGTTTGGTTAATTTTGATTATCAATTATACGTTCGATCGATTCTATTAATTTAAGTAATTAATTCGTCAAATTTTAAATTCATAATGATTTGAACCTTATTTTCACTCTTTTTTATTTCTCCTTTTCTATATATTAAGATCCATTCCATAAGAAAATTCTAGATTTTATCATAAAAAAAATTATTTTGTATGAATTTTCAAAGAACAAAAAGGAGTTATGTTGGTACATTCTTTTTACTCTTCTTTTTGAACCTTTTTGGATTTTGTTTGTCTTTCTAGAAGGCAGTGAAGGAAGCTTTCTTCAAACTTTCTTCAAGCACTAAATTAAGACTTAAATGGCTGGTAAGGATGTTATATATGTG
>JBBYHL010000004.1:17241721-17252256 GCA_038381835.1 Adansonia madagascariensis
GCGACAAGTCCGATTTGCCTAACTCTCTCTCTTGACAACCCTATGCTGAAGAATTAATGAAAGAAAAAAAAAAGTCAAATGAACTCGAAAATGGAAATGAAATTTACATGAAGGAAATGAAATTTACATGAAGGAAATGAAATCCTAAGAAAACTGTTGAATGAATGATAATGAATAATTCAACATATAAGATGATGGGTTCAAAAATCTGTAGATATGAACAAATATGTTCTCTTTTTGTTCTCTTTCACATATTTCTTAAAGAATATATATTGGCTTTTAATGATGGAGACATCCAGGTGATTGGAATATAAAAAAATGAAAGCTTTGCACTCGATATGATACATAATCTTTTAACTCGAATCTGATTGCCTATAATAGAGAGAATGATTATATGTATGCTTACCGTTTACTGATGTCCTCCCATGTAAGATTTTCGTTATTGAGACCATAATAAAGGCGTATAATCTCCCTTTCTCGTTCTCCGAGTGTTGTAGTGATGAGTCTGTTCACTTCATCCTGTAAATGTAACATTCATGAGGATTCGGTTTTCTTTGTGTAGAACATGAATATAACATCAAAAGTCACATGCACAACCAAGAGACAGTTAAAAGTGTGCTAGCAGTAGCAGATTTTACAAATTATTATACCATACATGAAATTGAAATATAGTTTTAGTCTAATACAAATCCAACTTGCTTCTGCTTTTAAACCCACTTGTGCCATCTCCAGCCCAAAGTCGTCTCTTCAGTCTGTATTGATGCTCAAGTAACATTATACGTGATAGATTAGGTCTAAAGTATGAGAAAACCAAGCCAAAAGTTCTGGTTGTGTCACTGTCCGAGAGTTAGTGATGTAAGGGCTTAGAGGTTGAGTCTCAGCCCATGACACATAGCTCTTCCTAGGTGAACCTCAATTTGTCAATAGCAAACATTACTATGATTATGAGCCATTATTCATTTTACCTTTAGTGCCCACTCATCTACTCCATGCCAAGGATTGTTTTCTTCATGGTTATCTGCAATGTACTGAAAAGATAAACAAAAATCGGTTAATAGTAAATGACAAGAAAGAAGCATAAAGGGAATCAAAATTTGGTTGAGTCGGTACAAATGGGAACTTACACTATGATGAGTCTCTCCAGGAAGACCATTCAAAGAGGGGAATGCATCCCGGTCGAGTGAGAAGACCTTGCTGACTGCCTGCATTAATGAAATTATAGGGTGAGTATGGAAAAGGCAATTGCAATAATTAATCGGAAAGTTACTTTCAAACAAATAGGTACCTCCGTTGCGTTCCTAACTTTCTTCTGAGACATGTTCAGACTCTCGGCAATCCTCTGGAAACATAATCAAATCAAATAATTAGTTATGAGTAAGGCTCGGATGCAGAAATTAAACATCTATTTTGAAATATAATGGTTGGTTGGACTTACTGTAATTCATACCGAAACTTAATCCTATGCAGTTCTTATATTATTTTTGTAGCAGTAATGGAAGTCACTTACAGCAATAGTCGGTGTTATTCCTTTCTCTTCGAGTCTATTTTTAGCATTTCGGATTGATCCCAATCTTTCGTGCAAATGTGTAGGCAATCTCAATGTTCTGGAGTTCTCAACTAATGCTCTCGATACACCCTGAGATAAAGTTCGAACTATGTTAGATCATGTACAACCATAATAAGATAAAAACAACTTTAAAAGTAATTTCAGATGATAAATCCTGGGGAGCTGAAGCTCGGGTTTCTGCATTGAGGGGCCAAGAGGGTCAAATAAATGCAGCCTTACCCTTACTTCGAGGAATATAAAATGATGACCAAGAAGCAAGACAAGTCCTACGTATTTTCTTTACATGAAGGGTTATTAGGCTAACACACATTACAGTTGAGAACCTCATGGACCTTGTATGTTCGGGAATGATAATATTAAGTTTCAAAACTTTCATATACTTCTGAGTAATATCGTGAAGGTGATGTAGAACACAGAGAGATTAATCAGTTGTAAATAATGAGATCTATTTTCATTGTCTGCAATGTTTCTTCATAAACTCAGAATGAACATTACCTGTCGTATCCACCAATACACATAAGTTGAAATTTTATATCCTTTTGAAGAATCGAATTTTTCAATGCCACGCAACAGGCCAATCAAACCACCCTATACAAAAATCAAAGAAAAAGTTTATCATGCAGTAAAACCAAATAATTCAACAAAGTATCGAGGTCTAATAAATTACCTGAATAAGATCAGGCATTTCAGCGCCCATGTTATCATATCTTTGAGCTATGGACATAACCAAACGAACATTGCTCATTGCCAATTTTTCTCTTGCCAAAGAACATTCAATCAACATTGAACGTAATTCGGTACGAGGAATCTTCAAGGAAGTTGCAAGCTGTTCATCGGACGGTTCACACCCCAATCTCTCCTTCAATCTGGAATTTCGTCACAACAATTACAAATGAATTACAAGAATTTAAGAACAGTTCATCTAATACACATCAATATACCATTACCTTAATCTGTGATCCTCTAAGGATAGTCCGGCTTTGATTTTCTTCGACAATAGAACAACTTCCGCATGGCTGAGCAAATCTTCACTTACCATACCCTTCACATAACCCTTCAAACGACTTTGGAGCAGCTCCGGACTGATTAATGATCTTAGCTGCTTAGCATTAGGTTGTCTCACTGATTTATTTTCGGTCAGAACTTTCCTCCTAGTATTGAATCTCCGTTGCCGAGCAGATACCCCAGAACAAATAACAGGTATCTTCTTGCGAGTTTTTTGACTTGGTGATTCGGTGAACACTGTCTTCTCAAAAGAAAGAGTCCATTGCTTTTCGAGCATAGATTTCTGAAGCAAAAGAAGAGCCTCCACAGAGTTGTTGAGGTCATAGCTTTCTTCTTCTTCAAAGTCATTTGATCCCTGAAACCATGGCTCTGCAGTTGAAATAATGGAGGCAGTATCCGCATGCTCTTTAAGAGCTTTAATCGACTGAATACACTGATTGGATGAAGGAAGACTTTGGCTACAATTAGACGATCTTTTTGCAACTATTAAACCTTTTGTGGAAGCAATTTGATAATGTGAAGATCCATAATCACCCGCATATGAGAGCTTCTCTACGATATCAGAATACGAAAACGAAGAGCTCAAGAGTCTTTTTCCAGTAGTAAGTCCAATCAGAGCAGCTGTGGCCATCATACAACTTCTCACGTCGGTACGATTACCATCACAGAATTTAACAAGCTTTTCAATTTAAAACAATTTCATATGATTCTTCAAATGTTATATTCAATAAACAACTAGGCTAAACAAAATTGATCTTGTTGTAAGCTAAATCTCCTTTATGATAGTCTGTCATATAAAAGGTAAAAGAATGTTAAGATTATTTCTTTCAACTATATAAAACATATAAAAATGGAAAATTAAACTAATTGCAAGATAAACCCTAGGCTTAGCTTAATTAGTTCATGCAGCTACCATTTTGTTGAGGTAATGTTCAACAAGTTCGGGGTTCAAATCCTAGCATTTGCAATTCCTTCCTCTTATCCCGAGCTGATAAAATTAAACTGATTGCAAGATGAACATGAGGCTTAGCTCAATTGGTTTATGTAGCCACCCTTATGGTAGCATTCAGTGAGTTTGGGGTCTGATTCTCAACATCCGCAGCCCCTTCCCCTATTCTCAAGATGATAAAACTATACTAACTAGAAGATGAACCCAAGAGTTAGTTGGTTTATGTAGCCACATTATGAGATGACATTCAGCAAGTCTGGGGTTCTAATTTCAATATTTGTAACCCCTTCTCCTATCCCCAAGCATACGAAAGAGGATCCTACAGCATGTGAACACAAAACTATAACTGATTTGATATCTAAGTATTTTGAAGCTTTAACCCACTGATACCTTAGGAATTGAAACCAGTTAATAACTGGAAAGTCAAATACCCCTTCCAGATAACACATAAATTAATTCATTCAATTTTTTTTCTTTCTAAATTTCTAACTTTTCTGAAGCAGAACCCAACTTCTTTTCACTAGACTGAATAAATGATCACAAAGTTCAATCATTTTAAAAGGTTAGTTTGAATATCCTATGTTACCGGACTCTTTACCACCCTTTATTTTGACACATTCAAACACAAGTATTAGATATAATCTTTTAAATAAACAAAAAAAAATTAAAAAACTTTTGTAAGACACTCACTCTAGAATCCTGATAACATAATTCATACAGGCAAAACCAGAACTGTAAATACAATAAGTTCACGTTTCGACCACCTTAAATTCTCAGTGGTTTATGAACAAAAAACAACTAGAATACAACAAAATTCAATAACCCATATCCATGTAATGGGGAAAAAAAAAAGAAAAGAAAAAAAATGAACATTTTATCCAAAGGAACTTAAAGAAAAGATATGAGCAAGCTTACCTAATAATAAAAATGGTAGCTATCAGCTAAAAGGAAGAAGGAAATGGAACAACCAAGAGGAAGAAATAAGAGAAAAACAAGCAGACGTCGTATGTTCCAATGTGAAAAATGAAGTGGTTGTAGGTGTTGGAACCTGTCTTCCACAGTTTTCTTACAGCTTCTTTATTTTTTTATTATTAAAAAAAAAAAAAAAAGAACCTCTTTTGGGATTAACAATTTTGGTTTCTGATTTTATTAATTAACTTTTGATTGTGTTGGTGGTTTTAGTTATAGATTAAATAATTTGTGAATATGTGGTTTTATCTCGTGTTTTTAATATAATTATGTAAATATAAAATAATATTAAATATTAAATATTTTAAAATTTTAAATTTAAATAAAATATATATTAAATATATTATATTAATTATTAATATTATATTTTATATTATTTTTATATTTATTAAATATATTATATTTACATTATGTTATATCTATTTACTGTGTCATAATTATATTAAGTGATAATGGACACAAAAGGATATTGGTGGATTATATTCCATTGGCTACAAGCAGGTATTGGGTCCTTCTTCGAGTGGTTCATAGCTTGCCATTTTCAATTTTTTTTTTAATTTTATTTTTAAGAAAATCCCTTTTTTTTCTCTCCCTCTCAGATTTTTTGTTATTATTATCAATTTTTTTTTATTTATATTTTCTGTTGATGTTATTTCTTGGTATATTTAGATGGGTGGGTTTGGTTGGGCCACCGCACGTCACCAACAAAACTAACGGCAACTCTGAGCAAAAACCGATGTGCGGTGGGTCCCACTTTCCACGTCACTTCTCCCCCCACCCCCCGGCACCATTTAACTCTCTGTGTGCCAGCTTCACCCACGTTATTTATTTTTTTCTACATATAAGTATTTTATATTTTAGAATTGTTTTTAGAGTTATTATATCATTTTAATTTTATGAGCAAAGTTAACGAGATGATATATATTTTATTTTACATATTTTTTTTTATTTAAATATATTTTAAGGGTTTATTTGATTATGTAAAAGAGTAGAAAATAGATAAAATATGATAAAAAATAAAAAAAATGAATCTTTAATGATCTTAATTGAAAAAAGTGGAAAGAAAAAAATTAAAAAAATTATCATTTTTTATATATATTAATAAAAATAAATTACTCTAAATTAAAAAAAAAAAGATGAAAGAAAATGAGAATTATATGAATTTAGTGTATATATTTACAAATTATTCATATTTTTTATATTTTACTTTTTCATCTTAATTTATAAATGGTGTAATGGTTAAATAATATATATTTTTTATTTTTTTATTTTTTAATTATACCAAGCAAAGCAATGAGAGAAAATAAAATTATTTTTCTTTCTACTTTTCTATCTTTTATACTAAGCATACTAATAGAAAGAAAAAATATATTTTCTAATTTTTCACTTTTCTCCTACTCTAATTTTACATCTTTCCAAATTTTTTTCTATCCTACCGATGGAAAAAAATTGAAAAGATAGAAAATTAGAGGAAGAAAAATAAAAAGATAGAAAATAGATTTTTTTTCTTTCTGTTAGTGTGTTTGATAGGAAATACGAAAAAGTGAAAAAAAAAAGAATTTTCTTTCCATCCATTGATAGTATAATTGAAAAATGAGAGGGATTAAAAAGAAAAGTAATTGTTTTACAATTTTACATATTGAAAGTTGAGATAAAAATAAATTATAAAAAATAATAAATAATCGTGTAAATATTTATACTTAACTCATACCACTCTCATTTTCTTTCCTTTTGTCTTTCTAATTTAAAGTGATTTGCTTTTGTTAATGGGTATGAAAATTGTTAATCTACTTTTTCCTCTCAAGCACACTTAAAATTTATTTTCTTTTCACTTTTCTATTCTACTTTTTTCCATCCTTACAAGCATACCCTAAAAGACATGTGTCATCTCACTAACATTGCTTGTGAAATTTTTCAACTTCGCTGATAGTTTATCAAATAATAATCATTGTTTTTATAGAATAATTATAGTAAAACTTTTAATTTTTAATCATCCCATGTCTTATTTTCATTATATTTAAAAATATATGTGCTATTTTAGTAACTCAATTGTAAAATCTAAAAATTTAAATAACCTACTTATAAAACCTAAAACTTTCAATGATTGACTATGTATGAGTACAGATGTTTATGGGTTGGAATATCCACCCATGTCTAAAAGTTCGTTCGATTTTTGGGAGAGTTTAAACAAAAATGTTAAGCCTAAAAAAAAAGCTTAAGGCAAAAAATTAGATCCATTTAAAAATGGGTTGAGCCTATTTTAAGGCCCCAGCTTAGCCCACCTATTTTATAATTATATAATATATATTAATTTATATTTTTATATATTAGGTTATTTGTATCATATAAAGAATATATATAATATTAGAGTGTAAACATTACAACATATATTAAATTATTTAAACTTTAAAATTTAATAAAAAAATTTTAAATTACTAAAGATTAAATTTTTTAAAAATATATTTTTAAAAAATAAATTGAAAAAAAAATAATATGGGTACGCTTAAACAGGCATGGATTACTTATTTATAAATACGGGTAGGCTTGAGCAAAAGTTTAGGCTCATATTTCAAGCCGGGCATAAACAAATATAATTTATGTTAATGCCATAGTTAAGCTCGAGCCGAACCGAACGTAACCCAACTTGGCCAACGAACTCCTAGATGAATAAGATAGTATAAAGATTTAAATAAGAGTTATTTTTTATATGTTAACATAAATAAAATTAAAAAAAATTGCATTCTCACACACACACACACAAACATATATATATATATATATATTATATTTGAAAGCCTCACTATTTTATATCTTAATAATTTCGTTTATACAATGTTGGATTAAGTATGTCAATGTTCACATAATCTTATTTTCAATTCTCGAGACTTGTGAACAAAACTAAGAAACCTAATATACCAAAATAAATAATACCTTACAAGTTAAAATAAATTGTGACAGTATATATATATAAATATAAATGTTGTTACTTGGACTCAAGAGTATCGTACAGAGATATGTACTCATTATTGATATACACAAATTTTTAAATTTTTTTTTATATTTTTGAATCATCATACTCCGGCACAACCATACATATCAAACACATATGCTTTAGAAAAAAAATAAAAAATCAAAGTAACAATACAATATACTCTACCACTAATTAGATAACAAAAATCTAGATATTGGCTCAGTTAAAACGCTCTTAGAATCTCTACTAGCAGAAGGCAAAATGTTTCTAAAACTTTCAATAATTAGTTTGTTATTGAAAAAAAAAAAATGGTTTTTAGTTAAATAACACCAAAGCCACAATATGGTACACAACAACATAGAGATACAATGATGATAACAAGACACGAATTTAGTGTTACCTAAAAACTTATGCTAACACAGACAGAAAATTTCCATAAATGACATTGATGGCACATTTAGGCATCTAAACAACTTAATTTTTTTTCGAAGTTAACAAGAATTTTTCTTTGGTATTTGTACTGTCTATGAAGGCAACTCTGTTATTGAAGCAGCAAGAAGCCAAATGTTGCAATGAGATGTAGTTTAGGAGTATCCTGAATTCCTTATGCAGTACCTAAGATTTTTGAGGGACAACGAAGCATATGGGATATCTGATGAAACACACGAGTATGTTTTACACTAATCAAGCAGTAAAATATTGAGCCTATAACCCAGTATTCTGCAAAATTCAGGTCTTTGATCAACTTAGATCGAACATAAAACAAAGAAGCAAGCTATGGCGTGCTACCATAAGTTGTTCCGAGTATTTGCAAGAAACATTTTCAGATCTATGCAGGCATGATGAATATCTACTCTCCTCACTGACCAGGAAGTGTTGAGAGAGTAATCTACCATATGACGATCATAATTCAACCCAATATTAACATAGAGGATTATACTTTGCGTATCAAGATGCTTCCATTCTCTTTATCCTTCATCTTATTATTCTATGACAGCGAGAAATCTATTTGGAATAAATGCATAAAATCAGCATGAAAGAAAAAAGGAAAATACTGGTGTACAAGTAAACTAAAAATGATAAAAAGAAGGCTACTAAAATAAATGACAGAACTACGGATGGTCTCCACCCTTTAAACACTATGCAGCAGAGGCCTGACAAGTGGTCAGCTTCTGCAAGCCGCAGGACCTTCATGTTAGGCACCCATATAACCTTTGAGAGTGTAAAGAAGAGTAAAAGACCATTATTTTTAAGGTTTTCTGCATGTCCAAAATACATTTTTTTATTAATTAACAGAAATGAAAAATACATACAACACAGCTAAGACATAAATATATCTTAATGTTTGATGAACGTGAGCTTAGATCACAATTTCAAGTTCTCTACTCACCCATAATTTGGATCCGAATCTCCAGGATCAGGCATTGGAATGCTTGGCCTCTGACTTGTCTTGAGTTGCTCCAGTGGTGTGCTGCAGTTGCAAATTAGAACCAAGTCCTATGGAGTTGAGTATATTCTGAACGATTGAGTAACATGTGGCCATTACAATGCCACCTTGCTGTTGCTTCCAATTGGCTGTGTTCGAATTTGAACGCATATGAGAGGGCAGACCACCGACCACTTGAGAGTTTCCCTCGGCTTGGTTAGAAATGTTGCCATCAGTTGCTTGTTCTCGCTGGTTAGAAGATGACGAATTATCTTGAGATTGGGAATTTCCAGAATATCCCCAACTTTTTCTTCTATAGGTCTGGCCAGCAGCACATATCTTACTTCAAGGTGATCCTTGACAACTGTTTCTAGCAGGAGAAGTAGGACCAAAATGTCCAGGAGAGCCACCTGAAACATGACCGTAAGAGCTTGGAGGAGAGAATTGTGAGGAACTAGTGCCAAGGGGAAGTGGTTCAAAGTTTCCAGCAGATGGACTCACACCAAGTCCGTTCCCATGTGAGTACTGCATAATTCTCCATCTAGCATCAGGACTACTACTTCCAAGCATTGATGCACCAGTCGGTGGATGCATGTTCATTGCGGATGGACCAACATGTGAATAATATGCAAACATATTACCACTATCTCCATAACTCCCATAGCTGCTTCCAAGCCCAGTATTATCATTATAGCTACCATGACTTCCTAAACAGCCATAGCTATTAGCACGACCATATGGCACCATTGGGAAGTGTGGGCTGTTATGAAAGGGAACTCTGTTCCTGTTTGGAATCTACACATTGAAAATATAAATTATTATAGGGGCGAAGCCAAGAATTTTATGTTGGGGGGTCCAGGATAAAAAAGAATCAAAATATAAATTTTTTTTTGGGGGGGGGGGGCACAAAAATTTTTTTACGAATTTTGACTTGAAAAACCTGAAGATAAAAAATTTTGAGGAGCGAAGGCCCTTGCCTGCCTCCTGGCTCCGACGCTGCATTAGTATAAGAGTTATATTAAAATAATGCAGAGCTACTGCTCTAGTAATAAAAATGCAGAGTAATTGAAGCTTACGTTAAGGGAAAGACTAGCTGCAAACCAATGCCCTCCACCAGGGTGATGATCCACCTTATTGTTTTGAGCAACAGGCTACCAAAAAACAAGCCACC
The DNA here is from genome assembly GCA_038381835.1 of Adansonia madagascariensis. Taxonomy (NCBI): domain Eukaryota; kingdom Viridiplantae; phylum Streptophyta; class Magnoliopsida; order Malvales; family Malvaceae; genus Adansonia; species Adansonia madagascariensis. Next base: position 17,251,780 of record JBBYHL010000004.1, read on the forward strand.
GGATATTAGACAAGTATCATTTCCTCTATTTCTTGCCCAGAAAATAACAGATTAATATTATCTTCCATAAAGCTTGTGATCCAACATGAACAGATTGTCGACAAACGCAACTCAACCCATGAGAAGACTGATACAGCCAAATATTCATACCAGCCCAAAGATTTTTTGCATGCACATACACAACATAAAGAGAAAGATAATAAATTGGAAATTGAAATTTCATCAAAAGATTGCTAAAATCTTTCATGTTTCAAACAAGTACAGAACTCTAAGATAAGATTTCATATGTCAAATGATTTTCATACGTCGGACCAGATAGGTAGCCTGGCCGGTGAACATGTTTGCTTCATATTCCTATTTGCATTTTAATTGTTTATTGTTCATTTTCTAATCACTTAAATTTGAAATTTTAATTAATAATTTAACATAATTCCATTTGAACATAATTAATCAATTAACATAAGTTACAAATTTTAT
>JBBYHL010000004.1:17255387-17268436 GCA_038381835.1 Adansonia madagascariensis
ACCACTATTTAAATATTCCATAGCCTAGACATTTGCCCAAACCTGAACTTCCTGTTGAGTACTTGTCAGCGGCTCCATTGATTACCTTAGCAACCTTGTTAGATTCCTCAAACAGCTTAAAAAGCAATTTCAAAACTAAGAGTAAATTAAAAAATCTAGCATTTCGAAAATACAAGCAGGGACCAGGACCGTAAAAGCATCATAACCAAAAGGAATGGCAATCGCAAGCAAATTGATTGGAAGACAAGTAAAACAACCACTATAAATTATATTTATGCAAAGCACAATGAATGAGCATGGTTTGGATGAACATTTGCTTATAATGAGCTCACTAATTAAGTGAACCATTGGGTACAAATTTCTTGCTGAACACCCAAAACATAATCCCACGCCATAAAAAAATCAAGTTGATTCCAACATTAGGCAATCCTTCCGTAATCCTTTCTTCCACGAGATGCTGGTGGAATATTAGAGATGGGATGATTGGCCCTTCGCCCTACATTAACAACACCAGTATCAAGTAAAATGGAATCAGTTCATTCTATTCCCTAAATTATCCAATAATAATCACATAGTTTGATACATGTAGCTTTTATGAAATTATTGAGCAGAATAGGAGGTAACTAAAAGTAGTTTGATGGTGTAAAGTTAGGAAGTACCCCATGGCATGCCATTACTAAATGAACTATTTCCAGGTGAACGTGGTCCCCCAGAATTAAAGCTAGAAGGAGGGAGCTGGACATTCATGTGATTCCATTCGCTACCCCGACCACCAGTGGATCTCCCATGATTGAATCGCTGGAGAGGTTGCTGCCCCAACCGGCTTGGAGAATTTTGTGTCATATGTGGCATGAAGTGAGAATGCTTTGAAACAAAACGAGTATATCCAGCATGCATATCATTAACTGAAGGAGGGCTACCCACTTCTACATGTGAAAATCCTATAGGACCATTCTGTCTGCACCCAAAAAATGTAGAACTAAGTCAAGAACAGTGAGGAAACACTCCAACAAAAGACAAATGCTCTGCTCTAGCATGTTTGACATATTTGAACATTATGGTGCATATCCATCTCTACAATGTACGACTCATCTTGGGCTGCAGCAATTATATGGAACATAAATGCAAACTATAACCTTCAATAGGGGAAAATAAAAAACAAGGGTACAAGCAAAACCAAACATGATATTGAAAGACAAACGAAAAAATCAAGAAGAATTAATTTGACATATATATCCTGCAACTAAGTCAACAGAGGAAAGACATCTGTTTCCGGTCAACATGTCCCCCCCCCCCCTTTTTTTTTTTTCAAGCATGAGCAGAAGGACTAAACTTCCGTAAGCCATTCACTAAGAAGGATAATCAATTACCTTTGAATTGATAAATTTGAGCTTGAGGTCAAGGCAAGATTGAATCTTCCTAGTCCAACATATGAATCAGCTGAACCAATATGCATTCCTCTGTTAAAGTCAGCTGATATGCCGCTCTCATCTGATCCATCCTCTTGCAGAAGAAGTTCATCACTGTGGTGACGGCAAATGCAAGTAATATAAGAAGCTGAAAGATCTTAGTATAAAAATCACAGCAAAAATTAATGTTAAAATGATCTTAGCATCCCTATTAGCAGCAGGCAAAAAGTTCCTAAAACTTTCAGTAACTAATCTGATATCACAGTCAAGCATCTAAACAACTTCTTTTTTTTTTTTTTGAAGTTATAAGAACTTTCTAATTTGCACTTTCTAAGGAGGCAACTCTTTTACTGAAGCAGCAAGAAACCAAATGTTGCAACTAGATCTGGTTTAGGAATATCCTGAATTCCTGCTGCAGCATGTAAGGTTTTTTGAGGGACAACAAAGCTTACAGGATATCAGATAAAGCATCCATGAGTATGTTTTACGATAATCAAGCAGTACAATATAAAGCCAAAACCCAGAATTTTGGGAAATTAAGGTCCTCGATCAATTTAGTTTGAACATAAATCAAAGAAGCCAGTTATGACACGGTCCCATAAGTTTTGTAACTTTTCGCAAGAACCATTTTCAGATAGGTGTAAGCATCACAAATATCTACTCTCCTCACTAAAGGGAAAGGGTTCAGAGAGTCATTTATTACCATCAAAAGATCATCCTTCAACACAATACAAACATAGAGGATCGTGCTCAGTGTATCAAGATGCTCCCATGCTCTCTATCCCTTACCTTATTACTTTATAACAGCAAGCAATCCATACAGAATAAATGTATAAAATCAGCATGATGAAATAAGGAAATACTGGTATATGAGGGTGAATTAAAAAGGGCTACTAAACTACATAACAAACAACAGTGCACTAAGGAATGGTCTCCACCCTTTAGGCAGTGTGCACCAAAGGCCTGACAAAGGATCAGCTGCAAGCTACAGGCCTCGCAGGTTGGCACCCAATTACCCCTTCCAGAGTATAACGAAGTGTAAAGACCATTAGTTTTATGGTTTTCTCATGTTTGCATGCCCAACAGAATTTTTTTATGTATTAACAGAAACGAAATAACACTTACAACAAAGCATAAGACATAAATATATCTTACTATTTCATAAACATGCAATATCAAGTTCTCTACCCACCTATAATTTGGATCCCAATCACCAGGATCAGGTAATGACAAGCTGGCCTCTGACTTGTCTTGAGTTGCTACTGAGCTATACTGCAGTTGCACGTCAGAACCAAGTCCTATAGAGTTGGGTATATTTTGAACAACTGAGTAACCTGTAGCCATTCTAACACCACCTCGCTGTTGCTTCCAGTTGGCTGTGTTAGAATTAGACAGTATATTAGAGGGCAGACCACCAATCACTTGAGAGTTTCCCTCAGCTTGGCCAGAAATGGTGCCATCAGTTACTTGTCCTTGCCAGTTTGAAGATGATGAACTCTCTTGAGATTGGGAACTTCCAGAATATCCCCAACTTTTTCTTCTATTAAACTGGCCAGCTGCAGCCATCTTACTTAAAGGTGATCCTTGACAACTGTTTCTTGCAGGAGAAGTAGGTCCATAGTGTCCAGGAGAGCCACCCGAAACTTGAGCATAGGAGCTCGGAGGAGTAAACTGCGAGGGACTAGTGCCAAGGGGAAGTGGTGCAAAGTTTCCAGCTGATGGACTGATGCCAAGTCCATTCGCATGAGAGTATGGCATAATTCTCCTTCTAGCATCAGGGCTATTTCCAAGCATTGGTGCACCATTCTGCGAATGCATGTTCATTGCAGATGGAGCAACAGGTGAATAGTATGCAAACATATTACTACTATCTCCATAACTCCCATAGCTGCTTCCAAGCCCAGTATTATCATTATAGCTACCATGACTTCCTATACTGCCATAGCTATTAGCATGACCATATGGCACCATTGGGAAGTGTGGGCTGTTATGAAAGGCAACTCTGTTCCTGTTTGGAATCTACACAATGGAAAATATACATCAGTATAAGACCAATACTAAAATATTGCTGGAAGTCTGATACAGCTTACATTAGGGGAAAGACCAGCTGCAAACCAGTGCCCTCCACCAGGGTGATGGTCCACCTTAATGTTTTGAGAAACAGGCTATCAAAAAAAAAATAATAATAAAGCCATCAGACATTAGGCAAGTATCATTTATTCTATTTCTTGCTCAGAAAATACTAGATTAGTATTATCTTCCATAAAGCTTGTGATCCAACAAGGACAGATTGCTATGGAAAAATACAGCTCAACACATGAGAAGATCAATAAAGCCGAATTTTTCATACCAGCCAAAAGAATTTCATGCTCGCAGAGACAACATAAAGAGAAAGACAATAAAATGGAAATTGAAATTTCATCAAAAGATGCTAAAATCTTTCAAGTTCCAGACAAGTACAGAACTCCAGGATAAGGTTTCATATGTAAAATTATTTTCAACTAATTTAAACTTTTATTACAACTTTTTATAAATAAGAGTAAAGTGCCTAGAATATGGCATAAGATTATATCAGTATACAGAAAAATTCCTCACTGACCAATCAACTAAGAATAAACAACCAATCACTATGGAAATCAGGAGCAAACTATCCTCTATACGCCTAGTTTAAAGTCTTCCCTTTCCTATCTCTGCCTATTCATTTGTCCTCCTACATTTATGCTTTATACATCTCCATTTATACATGAAAAATTAAAATAAAACCCACATGGTTAATATGAATTTATGACATAAGGTTCAAGCTTCTTCAATTGCACAGCTACCATGCATAGGTCCCTTACCAAGCGAGGTGTCTCAGGGGGAGGTCTGTATGGATATGTGAAAGGTTCCCCGGTAACAAAAGGGTGTTTTGAAGCCTGCACAATGAAGTTGAAACTCTAACTATTGCTTCATATTAGTTGGAATAGCATGATAAAGAAGTGTTCGAGGGAAACTTTTAACTACCTGGAAAGGTGACCACCGTTTTGCTGGATCAAACTCAACTAATCCCCTCAAGAAATCAATCAAAGCTAATCGTATTTGACTCTCTGTTATAGATTCATTATGCAACAACTTTAGTAGGTTCTTAACAGATGGTAGTCACACACTGCCATATTGTACATTCAATGTAGAACTTAGATGCTAACCTTTAATGATATCTTCTTTAGGCAAGTTTTTCCGGTAAGGATAGTTTGTAACGATTGCTTCAAGGTTCTTATGATCGAAATACTCTTTGCCAATCAACGGTTTCTTCAGCTCCCTCTGATCAGAAACAAGCAACAATGACTATCGGATGAAAAAATTACACTTGACAAGAGATACAAAAGCATAAAAAAATTAAAAATTAACAAGAACTGGTCATACATAAATTTCTATTCTTATACTGTTTTTCATGAAGCTTTCTTCAAAGATGTAAATATGAACACTTACAGCTTCATATTCTTCTACTGTTAATGCTTGATACGCACTTCTGCCACCACTGGAGATTTCACCACTCTCTATATTGTGGATACTCCCAATACACTTAAAAAACTTACTTGAGTTTTTTGCCTCCTTCAGAACATAATCAGGGGGTTGCCCTCTACGACATGACAACCATATATAAAAAGCTGATCACAACAAGTGCAAAAATACAACTGTACAGGTAATGAATGCTAAAAACAACTTTTTGATTTATGGAGTATCTAATGGTAACCCGGTTCATTTCGGATATGGAGAAATAAGTTGGAAATGAAACATTAAGAAAATGACAAGCAGCATATTACTTATATTAAATGCAAGAAAATAGCAGAATGATTGAGAAAGGCAACTGATTGAACATAGTTCAAGGAAAATCAAAAAGGAAGGATTCTAAAATTCTAAAGAAGGAACAAATATTATCATGCAAAATTCCGAACTTCCTACAATTAAGTCAGCTAGATGACCAAATTCTAGCCCAAACTTCCATCCCCTGAAGGTGGACTCACAGAAGAAGAAAATCCAAAAGCTCAAGGACAGAAGCAGAATTCTAGAACACCCTTCAAAGGATCTTATATAACAAGAAATCAAATTAGACTATTCACATCGATAAGAAAGTTATAAATATCCTAAACTGCAACATTAACTCGTCTTTTATAAGGCACATACTTCTCTCTCATAAGTATTCATGGTCATCTTGACAATGTTAGAGAAGAATGATCATAGGGGATCTGACTTGCCATTATGATACTTCTAGATGGAATAACAGAAATCAAAAAGAGAGAGAGAGAGAGAGAGAGGGAGATCGAACTTTCAATTTGCAATGTTCAAAACGTATTTGCTATTTATAAAAATCAAATCAAAATTTTGTTCCTCTTTTCTTGCACATTGCCATTTTTTTAAGGGAAACTATGAAAATCTATAAACTTGTGAAAGCATTGGATACATTTTGCCTTGAATGCTGGAATTTCTAAGATAAACAAAAAAAAAAAAGGGTCAAAGAGAGTGTGAAATTTGGTAATTGCAAATGCTTATTAAATGGTAAGTGGCTACTTATACAACTTCCATTTTGACACGAAAACTACCTGCCTGATTATCCTCCTATCAAATCAACCAAGAAAAGCTATACCTAAATCAGTCACAAGAAGTTGATGTCTAGAATACAAAGAAATTGTTAGCCAAGATGTATCCTATCCACCAAAGCAAGAGACGTACCCAAGTATTTCAATCATTCGCCTCAGAAGATCAAATTCTGAAGCACCTGGGAATAACGGCAGCCCTAAAAAGAGTTCAGCAACTATGCAGCCAAAGGACCACATATCAATATCTGTTGTATATCTGAACAAGGATCAAGGCTCAAACAAAACAACCATGACCATCGACACGGAAATCAGAACTAAGGTATCTGATCATCAAAGATAATAATGAATCCCAACCACTGAACATCATTTTGAATGAGTGTTTTCTAATTATTACTTCCAAAGACTAAAAGATATGTAATTAATAAAAAATTATATAGGTTGCAACATACTAAAGAAAACAGCAATATGAAATAAAACAGAATCTTCCATATCATTATCTCGAAGAGATCATCTTCATATAGAAATATAAAGATCTTAGTTTATATTGGAGATAATGCTATATTATATTAATTGTTATCATCCAGGCAATACAGGTTTTTTATATGATAATTTACCTGAACTCCAAAGGTTCATTTTAAACCCGAGATGAGAAGGATATTACAAGAAACAACACCATGATCCACTGAAAGACAAAAGCAATAAGCAAGATCAAGAGATAGAAAAGAATAAAGCTATAAATCCGTGTCAAAAAGATACTGATATCCAAGAAGAACTTCAGGAGACCTATAATACCGGCTCTGCAGAAGGAAAGAAGAAAACACAGCTATAAGACCCTCCCGAGCATGATAACAATGAACAGTATTACAAGTGGTGGTTATGGATGGAAACCTGAATATAGGAATAAACAGTCCGATCTTCCATGCAAGCTGATCCAAAGTCTATTATTTTAATTTCTGCCGGCTTGACACTGTTTTTTCCAGTACAGAAATAAAAACTTTACTGAAAAAAAAATACAAATATTAATTATAAGTTTGTAAGAATAACCCTTAAAAGCAACTCACCTTGTGCAAAGAAGAATATTCTCCGGTTTAAGATCACAATGAATTATTCCAGCATCTTTTAACAAAGCCAGTCCACGTAAAATCTATATAAAATCAAAAAGACGCAAGTCAAAAGATAGTGGAAAGAGATGTTTACAGTAAGTCTAATCATTATTCAGCTCAGAACCAAATTCAGCTACAAGAAAACTTACAAATACCTGTTTTGAGAACAGCTGAACAATGCTCAATGACAAACCCCTAAAATGATTTATCTTGATAAGCTCATACCTAGATCAGGGGGAAAATGTTATAAGAAATGCGTCTATGTAAATGGTAAAAGAAATTCAGAAATAATGAATCTTGTTTCTTTGTCTGCCAATAAAATTACTTACAAATTGGTGTCAAGAAGTTCAAAACAAATGCACAAATGACGATGATATACAAAGAAATCATAAATACGGACAATGTGATGCTTGTCTTCCGGATCATACTTTTTGTTTAACTGCATAAGGAAAAAAATGAAGCAAACACAACTATGTTTCACTACAGGAATTTCTAAAAGAACGATACATACAGCTGTGAGAAACTTAATTACCGTTGTCAAAATAGAAACTTCAACCAGTGCCTGCTGGTAGTAAGCAGGTTGGTTTTTAATTATCTTCACAGCAACAAAGCTGCTTGTTTCTGGAACCCAGCATTTAGCAACCTGCCCAAAAGTGCCATGACCAAGAACATCTTTGACAATATACCTACAGAAAATCACTGAAACATGAGTAAATGTTTCCTTCAATAAGCTTAATTTTAAATGGTAATAGACCACCAGCAATATCTTTTGTAAGTTCCATTGTTATATCCATGAATCTACCAAATAATGCCTGACCCTTCATGAATAATATCTGCTTATTTTCTTTCTTTACTTTTTTTCCCCTCTTCCTTGTTTTGAATTTCATTTCACATAATGGATATCATTATTTGAATTGCATTAACTGACAAGTTTGGTGCCTCATTAAGAAGAAAAACAAATGGATACCTGGTTAATGTAAGTAAATTTAGCATATAGCGTCAAATAAGCAAATCAACAACCATTGCAGATCTTGATATGCGTATAACATAAAATGTATTATTCAGGCTCAGAAAAGCCATAAAATTCAAGTTAGTACATAGAAAAACACCTTGAAAAATGAAAACATTTTTTGTTCTAAAACCATGCTAGTCACAACTCAGGCAGACCTGTTGGCAAAACAACCCACCTAAACAAGCCAAAAGAATTAACAAGTTCACATGTAGAATTATAGGCCAAAATAACTCACCCAGTTTGGCAACATTTTTCCTCATTGCATTTTGACTCAACCGTAACATTGCCAGCACATCAAACAATTAAGTGTCACTAAGCTAAATTTGAAATTGATTTCTTACATATTTAATTGAGTAACTGAATAATGAGTATTTTTCCCACAAGGCAACAATTTGCTTCGCTAAGCCATGCCTGAGATCAAGCTTGAGCTGGCATTTTACACGTCAGTTACAGAGCCAATGCAGCCTCATCCTTATACAGCCCCAACTCTGATCCCTTTCTAAAAGGCTCTACTATAGTACTAGAAACCTTTCAATGCTAAAAACAGGTGCTTTGCTGCGGTTGCGAAGTAAGCGGAATCAAAAAATTATACGCTGTTGCTAGACTTAGGAAGAAATGGACCAGCTAGATACACAGATTAAAAATTTAAAACTGAAAGTCTACGAGGAGATAGATTAAGCAAGGAATGCCAGTTCGAATTTGTAATGGTTAACCGAGCTTGGAAAACCCAAAGCTCCATATTTACACTGACTTACAACTAATTCCAGCATGCCAACGTTCAAAGTTCACAAGCCAGAAACAAAGCAGGTGTTTGTCATAGCTTACAGAAACTAAAGTTCACACGAATGAGAAATAAATATGTACTTAAAGATGATCAATATTTCAGACACATCAAAGTCAAGAAATGGTTCATTTTAGTTTAGGATCAACTAGCTTTGGCAGCAGCACAAATGAAAATTTTAGTGAAAAAAAGAAGCATCTTTATTCCGCCATTAAGAAAATCCACATGCCCATGTGAAGTCAGTTTGAAAAGAAAACTACAAAAAATGCTTCAGAAATTATAGTTCAACATCATGAGGAAATTATAAAAGCAGTAACAAACCTTCGCTGTGTTTCTAAATTGATCAAGACAAAGTTCACTGCTAGAATAAGATCTGAATTCACATTGTCATAGCCATCATTGAGGACACCAACAGATGGGCTAGTCAAAAACCGCTTTGGGTTCAATTCTTCCGAATATTTAAATTGTGGATTGCATATTTGGTATGTTTCAATTATGTCCTTTGTCAATCTTGCCACCAACTGCACAGTTAAAGCTGCATGTGAGAACAAAGATTTGCCTCATATGAATTTAACTCTGCAGACTATCACAAACTTGCTACATGATGGGGAAAAAATAATATTCTGTGCAAACGCTATATTGTAGTTTGATAACCAAATAAAGTGCTGAAAAATTAAAATTTTCAATTATGTAATTTTCAATGCAATTGGATAGCCCATTTTGCAAACTCTTGATAAAATATTTAAAGAGAAAAAGTGTTGAACATTTTAAGTGACTGGTATCTACTTAAGGCATTTCATCAGAATAATTTTTTTTTTCTATTGCTTAAAAACATTAAAACAACATTTTAGTGGTGCATTGGGCGTGCAGGATGATAAACAGCACATGATAAGAATCATCCTATCCAACGTTCAGTGTTCCCTTTAAGAGGAAGATAGGATGAGTAACCCTACAAAAAGGGAAGGATTATTTTAATCCAATAGATAGAATCACATGTTGTAAATCGTATTTTTCATGTCTCCAACATTGCTCCTAAAGTTGCAGTCTTCTTTAAAAATTTGCATCTAGACACAATGGTACTGCAACGGCAAGCTTTGACCAAGGACAACACTCCTCCTATCCCTTCCAACCACCAAACATGGTACAAGATTGTCACGAGATAATAACTGAGCCTATTCTACTTTCAATCGGGCATACATCTAATGTAAGATAGGATGATTAAGTCTAATCTTATACCTATCCTCACGTCATCTTATCTTAATCTCTCCATTATCTTGCACATCAAATGGACCCTGAAAGATTTCACCTTTGCCATCTTTTTTGGTTTACTCTTTTACTTTTTGTTAGATGCAAAGATATATAAAATCATATGTCTAACCCAAGCAAGATCTATTAGGTATTTCATATTAAGAAATATGCCAATATGTTTATACAGTATAAATTCAGTGCAAATTATTTAGTGCTAAATCTAATAGTTACTCAAACAACATCCTATATTAATTCCAATTCAAATGAGTTCTTGCATTAAGAGATGAATGAGGCAAATCTATACACAAGGACATTTGACAATGATCATTCAATGAATAGGAGGAGATCCATATTGACATTGTCAGGACGGACTTTACTGATCCAGCCAGTGAATGAAAATAATACTCGTCTGCACCCCATCAAGACTCATATTCTTCAAGGAGTCTCTTCTCACTAGTTTAGTTGGCATGAGTTGTAGTGACTGATGGCTAGTCAAGGTAGATAGAACTAAAATCAGATCAATGTGCTAATATTTGTAGCGACACATTGCATTCTTCTATCCGGAACAAAATTTGACCAACTACTCTGCTTAAGCATACTGTCATGGTGCATTATACAAATTGAAATGAAGTTCACAGCTTTCTATGATATAATTGCATCTAGTGAAACATTTAAGATTTACTCGCCGCAGATTGACCTAGTAAGGGAATGTCTTCTACATTGCTCATATGTTTACTTGGTTTATATATGCTTTCCTTGTGTCACATAATCAGAATCACCAAACAGACTACAAACAAAACCAGCAGAAAATCTCTTAATCCATATCAATTCAAACGCAAACCAAATCAAAAGCTCCTTAAGTTCTACACATTTAAACAAGACAACAAATACCCACAAATACTTTTGAACTAAATATGAAAAGACAATTGGAAAAGGCAACTTACAGGCCCCCTGACAGAAACACGCAGCTTTCTATCGGCTTCATTTCCAGGTGAATAAGGTCCAAAAACCAGCTGACTCGGCCGCCACCGCACTGCAGAACTTTCGTCTGAGCGCAATTCTGAGGCCCCCTGAGGCTCTCTTTGATTACTAGGACCAACGTCATCCATAACTATCCCCTCAAAAAGATAATCGACCTTTTCTAACCCCAAAATTTACTATTATCCCCAATAGTTCCATTGAAATAGAAACCATCAAAACACCAACAAAGAAAGAAAACCTCGATTTTGATCAGCAATTGAATTGCAGTCCTGAAGTCAATATTGAAACTTCAATGATTTTTTAAAAGAACCCACCAGCTGACTCCAATCCCATTCTTCTTTTCTTTTTCGTTTTTTGTTATTATTTTCTCTAATTGACAGTTCAAAAAGAGAAGAATCAGAAAATTGAAAGTCCTGGTGGATCCATAGATTAGATTATCAAGGAAAAAAACCCAAATTTTGATATAAAGAAAAAAAGGATTGAATCTTTTCTATAGATTACAAATAAAAACCATGCAACAAGAACAAAACCCACCAACCAAAAACAAACAAATTGGATTTTAAAAAAATGACCCAAAACTTAGATTATAAACATGAAATGCAACAAAGAAAGAAAGATCAATAGATGAAGAAATACATAGAAACAGAAAGTGTTTCTTTTAGAGAGAGAAAGAGTTTTGGGCCTGAGGGACAAAGGCGCCGTGTTCCTTTCTTCCTCCAAATGTGAGTTTTTTAATTTTCCTTTTTAGATCTGTTATTTTATGGGACTCTGCCATGGAAACGCCGTACACTGGCATTTTCCTTTTTTATTTCATTTAATTTTTATTAATTATGTTTCTATTTTTCGTGTTAAATATATTATATATTATATATTTATATAAAATTTTATAAATTAATAATTTATATTATATAAATTTTTTATATTTATATATTTATTGTATTTATATTATTTATTTTTATATAATTTTATATTATATAATTATATTATATTTAAATTTATGACATTTAATCATTCATCACTCTTGTTTCGTATTTTCCTAATTATATCTTTATTTAAATATTAAAATTTATTAATTGCTATGATTTACTAATATTCACTCTATTTTATTTTGAAGTTTTCGAGTTCGAGCTTTGAAAAACGGTATGAAAAGGTTTTCTTTTTAATTGAAAATTATGAGCTAATAAATAATTGTACATTTGAAAGGAAGGCTAACGCCTTACGCCACTCTCACTTTATAACAATTTACGGCATTGTGAATTCATTGAATTTAAAAAATAAAAAATTAAATTAAATAAATTAGATATTATTATTATTATTATATTTTTAAAGTTGAAGTCTCTGCAATGTTGTTTTTACTTCTGCAGTAAAAGTTAAATAAATTAGGTAGTTTATCTAATAAAAATTAAAAATTGGATAAAAGCTCTGACTATAATGTAGATACGTGAGTCGGATGAGGTTTGAGCCTTCGTTTTATTATTTATTATATTATTAAAATATTATTATATTAATTTTTTATATATTTTATAATTAAATTTAAATAAAAATATTATTTTATTATTAAAATTTGTACAAATTTCATATTGAAATATAAATTAATGTTATACATACCTATACCTACCTATAAAAAAAATCGTTTAAGGGGATTTTGCCTGCCGGCTTCTTTGTTAAACTGACATATGGTGAGTTTTATTTCTTAGTTTTTTTTTTTTTTTTAATTTAGTTTTTTAGTTTTAATTTAAACGAGGTAGTTTAAAGGGGTCAATCTATATGAAAATTAATAAATTAATTTAATATTCATTTTCGATTTGATCAAGAAAAAATATTTTATTAGTTATTTTTAAGTTTTTTATTTTTATTTTATTTTATTTTTAATGATTTATTTAAAGGAGTTGATTTAAACAATAACCCATCGGTCAATTTAAAATTCGTACTTAGCTT
>JBBYHL010000004.1:17277392-17298644 GCA_038381835.1 Adansonia madagascariensis
TTTTTTTTTTTTTTTATTAAATTCATTTTTCAGATTTAAAGTTTTCATTTAAATCCTCCCAATTATCAAGTGAATTTTTGAATAAATTACATAGAAATTAGAATATATATATATATATATATTTATAGTTGTTTCTCATATGATTTATTTTCAGATTAATATCAACAGAAGATCACCGATAAAATAATTAAACTAACTAAAAATCACTTGCTGTCGAGATGCATTTGGCATACATTATAAGAATGATCATCTCAAATTTAAATAAAAATATATTTTTTATTATTAAACAATAATTCAAATTGAATAATCTCAAATTACAAAAAAAAAAATTATATTCAAAATTCAATATAAATGACACGACTTATCAAACCAAATGAATTGCCCGACCCATGAATACCTTAACTTTATAAGAACTATCTCAATATCAACATTAATAAAGGTATGCAGCAAGATTTGAACTACTTAGAGATTATTTAATTACAGGTGAAATTGATGAAATTACCGACTAAGAACCTTTTATTAATTATATATTAAAAAGTAAAATATTATTAAATTAAATAACACTATAAATGATATGTAATAGCAAAAAAAAAAGGATAAATTAGTATAAAGAATTTTTTTATTTAAAAAGTATATTAATTGAGAAAGGAATAAATTAATAATTAAAACAGTTTATTTACAATCAAATATAATTAGCAGTAATATCTATTATTTCTCATTTATTTATTTCGTAAAAATTTGGGAAACACTCTTTATATATCGCTAATTTAAAAATAAAAATTATTTTTAATTAAAAAAATTACAATTTGTAATGATGTTTGCATTCGATATTTTTCATTATAAAAAAATAAATCATGAAATATAAATTAATCTTAGCATTTTCATTATTTTGGAACCAAGTCATTTTTGGGTTGTTATATGATAATGAGACCGATTATTTTAAAATTAATTAATTAATGATAAATTAACATATTTTTTAATTTTTTTTATTATAACATTAAATTTTTATCTTTTATAAAATATATTATATAATCAAAAAAAATTAATCAACCGAATCAAATCCGAACCTTGAATTTAAGTATAATGATATTAACATTTTATCCAAATCTCTCTCAAATTTACGATAAAACCCTCGAATTTGAACAGGTAATCTGATTTTGCACATGTGGGGCAAATAATCTGTAGAAAGTGATGGGACAAATAACAATTTTCTTACTAATTAGATATAATGGTATTTATTACATCCTTTTTCAAGTCTGGCCAATCACTTTATCTGTTGGAACTTGTGTTGCAGTTTAATTTTACAATAATCATTCCAAGGAAAACATAACACATTTCACTGAAGTATAACCAAAATGGCAGTGAATTTTTGGGTTTTTTTTCATTAAATTTTATTTGCAGTTTTGAAATATATACAAATTAGGGTTCATGATCACATGTGTAGTTCTATATACAACAATAATCAAAAGGTAGCAGAGTTGTTTTTTTTTTTTTTTTTTTTCTGTTCACAAAAATAATCATCTATATACAAATTAATGGGGGGAAGCAGATGCCGAAATGAAATGAATCCCAAGCATCTATTTTACAGATTGAAACAAGTTTTAAAAAGCTTGGTACTTGAATGGACCTGTTCATGTCATGTTCTTCAACTAATGGATGGCAGCATTGGATCCATGCCGAGTCCTGATCCTCCGAAAGTTCCGGGTTCTGCATGCTTCACCCTCCCGAAATAGCGGATATGACGCAGGAGCCTGGCCAGGAAAGTGTTGTGGCAAATCGTTGAGCTATCACACACGACCGCAACGTGTTTACGTGCTCTTGTTATGGCAACGTTCATTCGCCGGATATCTCCCAAGAATCCGACAGCTCCTAAAGTGTTCGATCGTACCTAAGAACAGTAAGCAGGTATTCTACATCAGCCATGTTTAGAAAAATATCTTTGTCGATAAATGACTTCGCTCCGTGATTGAAACACGAGTTATAAAGAAACTTCATACCCTGTAAACCATCAACAGTTTTTCGAGAACAAAGTACCAAATTAATAACTATCCAATGCTTTAACACAAAGAAATGTTGAATTATATTAGATAAACAGAAAGATGGATAACAATCTTCCATAAGGTGCCGATATGTGATCCGATGCAACTAGGCCCTAGCCACTCTCTTTTAACATGCATCATCTGCAACTTATGTTACCCAGACTTAAATGAGCACCATGCATGGGCATGTGTCTGACAAAGGCATGCAGAATTTTTTAAAAAGTTTTTTGATATATTTTTATCATAAATATGTTTGGAACCTAAAGAGAAATGAACATTTTACAAGCAAATTCTAGCAGATCAGTGGAAATATTGTAAAACAAAGACTAAAAACATACAAATTTTAGAGTGGAAGACATGACTTTATCAGGTATTTGAAAAGAAAGAAATAGTAATTTATGCCAAAAAAAAAGAAGATTTAATAATACCATTGATATAATTACTGCATCAGCCTCACGGCCCTGAAAGCTATCAATCGTTGCAACCTCAACACCAGCAGCCTGTGGAAACTCATCAAGTCTGTCCCTTAGGAGTTGTACCTGAGCAACATAAGGTGATTGGACGGCGATAGCAGTTGGGCTAACACCTGCATAAGAGTTCAAAATCAAAAATTGTTTTCAACTTGGTTACGTGAGGAAAGATCGTAAAATCAGGGCCTATTAACCGCTGCAAAGCAAACAAGGATATAACTTGAAAAGAAGAAAAACAGACAAAAAGAAGTGAAGTAGACCATCAATTTATCTTCGGTGCAGAAGTTGATTTACCAGATGATAAGTAACTATTATGCAGAAGTTATGAGAGACATCGCTTTAAAACTCGTACAAAGTGAAAATCAGGGATAGAACACTTCTCAGAAGAAGCTCTATGGGATACAATCAATGGAGAATGTCAGGTACAAGATATAAGAAGGTGCCATGGTCTTTATTACTTTCGTAAATTTGAATTATAAAAAGAGTGCAATCATTACATCTTATACCTGTACTCTTACTCTCACAAGCCCTGAGGTTCAAAGCCAAGAGAATGTGAAACTACATAAAGTTGACTCCTGGCACAAAGTGAAAACTTAGGGCACGCAACAAAGAAAAGATTCTTGATTTTGAATTGAGTTTATAAATGCATTTCGATATAATGCATGTGGGAGACATCCAAAAGGAGACGTCAAAGGACGTTGCTTGATCATGCATCTCACAAACAAAGTTGAGACAAAGAACAGTCTCCCCAGCCGAGAAAAGAAATCTATTCGAGACCTTTATTGTTGTAGCAAATAAAACACGTAAATTCATCTATAAAAAGTATTGACATATAATGACAAACAACTAAACTCTAAAAAGACTATAAGTCGCTATATGCATAGATAGATGGATAGCATTTCTTGACGAGAGTGGCAGGTTATGAGCTCCCAATCAAGGTAAGGACAAAATATTCACCCAGACAAAGAAATACTGATCGTGTTCATGCATGTTGCTTAACATTCTCAAATTCAATATAATTTAGCATTTTTTTACTATCAAGGAGTTGAAAAACTTTAAGACAAACTATTTCCTCAAATACCCATGAGAATACAAGAAAGCACTATAAGATAAGGTAGAACAAAGATATAAGCAATTACCGGCATAGATCAGATAAAAGACCTGTTGGACAACAATATCTGCTTCACCTTCATTGAAAAACGATCCTGTGCCTGCCAGATCTAAATGCTCTTCACAGCCAACCGACAAACTCCCATATGGCATTCTTGTATCAAGTAACAACAATGGGCATTGTGTTATCCATGTGGGCTGCAATAATGTAACAAAATCGTCAAAACTTGAACCTTTTTCCTTTCCCAACCTGAACCCATCTCACGAGAAATAAACTTGAACCTTTTTTCTCTTTGATATCAGAAAGGAAAACCTAGTATATAGCTAGCATACCAATGGAAAGCTAAAAAAAAAAAAAAAAAACCCATATATGAACGAAAGTCATAAGATGAAGAAGGGGAAAAGAAAAAAGAAGAGAAGAGAATACAAATCCAAATAAATAAATTAAAAAAAAAAAAAAACAGGGTAAGGAAAAGAGAAGTTCAGATCATAAACTTGAAACATCAATTAAATAAAAGATTGTGCTAAATATTAACCTATAATTTGTTTAACGAGTTTTTGTCCTTTAGCATTTCCAGTAGCTATTACCTAATATATGAGGATTTACCAAATGAGTGCAACATAGAGTTTTAGTGAACCAAAAGACTAAATGTTAACGCGGATGGGAAGAAACTCGAAATCATTGAAAAAAAAAATCTAAATCGCATTCAACAATGAGACAGATCTATGCTCCATTTTGTAGAGTGAATAAACATTAATGGGTCTCATACCTTGACAAATGGCAAATCAACAAGAAGAGAGTTTTAGTGAACCAAAAGACTAAATATTAATGCATATGGGAAGAAACTCGAAAACATTGAAAAAGAAAATCTAAATCGCATTCAACAACAAGATAGATCTATGCTCCATTTTATAGAATGAATAAACATTAATGGGTCTCATACCTTGACAAATGGAGAATCAACAAGAAGATGAGATGCAACAGAGGGTGAGGATTTCAGTTCTCCATCATACATCTCCTTTGAAGCCCAACTGGCTATTGCATCATTCATTCGGTACTGAGTTGTTAACATGGCAGCAAGGACCCCTTCATGCAAAGTTGCAGCTCTCTCCAGTAAGGATACTCCAAGGCCACCTTCTAACGCTTTTCTAGACAAAATTACTGGAGCGAGTTGGCACTGATCACCTACAAGTATACAACGTTTTCCCTGCAATATCGGGATCCAACAAGAGGGTTCAATTGCCTGCCCAGCTTCATCTATAACAACGAGGTCAAAAGTGCCTAATCTTCGAATAAGTGGATCAGCTGCTCCAGTGTTCGTAGAAAGCACCACTTGCGCACTTGATAGTACTTCCCTCACTGTCTCCTTCTCCTTCTTCTTCAGTGTCTTACCAAGCTGCTTTAAAAGCTGGCGTATTCCAGCAGCTAACGAATCATCCTTTAAACAATGTCGAAGATCTTTTCTTAGATCGGACTTTTTCCTTTCGAACTCAGCTCGGTAATCTGCAAGCTTAGAATTCACAATCTCAACCAAAGACTTTGATGCTACAGCTGAAGAAATACGTGCTGGATTTCCAACCCGCACTATGTTCAACTCTGTAACAGAAAGTTTCTCGACCATGTTGTCAACAGCTGCATTAGTAGGTGCTGTTACAAGCACACTTTCACCTTGCTGCGCAGCAAGTGCTATGACTTCCTTAAGGATGCCTGTCTTCCCTGTACCGGGAGGTCCTTGGATAACCAACACAGGTCGCTTCCTGTTTAAGCCTAAGGCAATTGCTTTTAGCTGCGAATCATCAAATGTTCTGGGCTGTAACAATCCACCCACCTCTGCTTGACTCCAGTCGGCCAAATCATTCTCCTCCAGCCATGCCACATCTTCCTTATCTCCAAACACTGTGGCAACAACAGCAATTGAAGGATTTTTCTTATGCAAGCCATTTTTCTGGAGCAGCATCAAGGCTTCACAATTGCGCTAAAAAAACATAAGAGGGCAGTTAATGGCATAGTAAGCATTATTCAAACAGAAACAAATGGAAAGTGAATATATTGAAGCAGGGCCAAGAAGAAAACTTTCGGAAAATAGCTGAAATATTTGACTGGAATTAGTAGTAATGGGCAATTCAGGCAACTTCGTCTAAAGGTAAGATGTCTTCTTCCATTAGCTAATTCCTTATAGCATGCTACAGAGTGAATCATTCACCACATGCAACCTCATATTAACATCAATCTAATCAAAGTAAAAAACATGTTCAGCCAAGTCTAGAACTGCACCTACCATCTTACCAGAAAAAGCCCAAAAAATCCAAAGAAATTTTCTTGGGTCAATAAAGTGTTGAAGATATTCTATTTTCATTATTGTAAAACCAGTATATTTTTCAATTCACGTTTACAATTTGCATGTCTTGAGAGAGAGAAGGAGGGGAGAGTCTTTGAGATTCTGCTCAAGGCATTCATATGTCATTACCAAAGTTTACATTGTGCCACCATTTTGTTGTAGAGATGGGGAAATCTACATCACTTGCTTACTATGTGTTAAGTCTGCACCTAAATATACTAATTATGTTCCACTAGACATTAAAGTTTTCTAGCTTTTGATACTCCCTTGTACCCCAGAAAGGAGAGGTTTCCAATTCACTTTGTCGATATGATGGTTCTTTGGGAGATCCACCTAAAAATCACCAAGATTCCCTAGTCAAATGAGAAAGGATAGCTTCAATTCAGTGGTCCTTATATAACAGCCACAAACTTTTCTCGAAAATTTTTTATGCCTCCAGGCAGTATTCCAGAAGTACCAAAGGAAGAGGACAAAGATTGAGACATTACGAAGAATTGAAATCAGAGAAAACAAAAGGAATAAATAAAGAGATAAAACAAGAAAACATGTTATTTCATTCAGTCGTGACTGAAAAGAACAGATCATAGAATTACACAATTTATGCTCCAAGCATTATGAACATAACAAAAGATTATGGAACGTGACATAAGAATAATATGTAATCCACAAAGCATCTCAAAAGTATTATAGGCGGAACCAAACTTATAATGTACATAGAATTTCCAAAGAAGGTTAGTGAGACTACGAAAACCATGGAGCCTTGGCAATAGGGCTTTGTGTAAATATTATGAAAGGAACTTCTATTTCCTTGCATTTTGATAAAATTCCTTTTCTTTCATGGCATTTCAGAACCATATAAAGAAAGCATCAATGTCATCATACAAATTCAAAGCTATAGCCAATAAAGCTGGGAATGAACTTATACTGGTCAAGCGGATTTGGCAATACAACTAAGAGTTAAGAAATATATCAACAGTTGTAAAACTACCACATTCACCATCCAAGAAATGTAGGGTTAAAGAATGACAAAATAAAATGCATTTATCAAATACCTCATATGTGAGTGCATCAGCCAATCCTTGAATACGATCAATGCGCACACTTTTTCCAAAGAGCTTAGAGAAAGTGGGGTCACCATGACGAGACTCAAGGGCAACACTGATGCTACAACCATCATCCCCAAGGTTGTCAACAAATCCCTGCATGCAAGAAGTTGAACCTGCTCCCCTGCTGTCACAAATCCTCACACAAACCATATCTCCAGGAGACAGGGTAGTAGGTGGCAGTCGATGATTCCCTTCGACCCTAAATAACACCAGATGCATTCCACCTAATCCTGTTCATATCACAATTCTAAAGGCATTAGCAAACTGAACCACTATTTTTGCTACAAACTTCTAAACTGCATTAAATGACCCAATGAGGGTACAAACACAGGACTTATCAACCTCATATGAAAGGCAAAACTATTGGTAACCAAGACAAATTAGTAGATAACCTGTTGATGTGCTAACAGCATTCAAATTGCAAATGGTGTCGCAAAGTTCTTGCTGAGCCTGGCCATGGCTAACCAAGAACTCAATAGGCTTTGATGAATCTGAACCCTCATCAGGTGTAGGAACAGCATTCAACTCCTCCTGAGTGAACTCCAATTCGGCATCCCTCTCTATCCGGAGCAGCTCAGACATACGCTTTGTGAACTCATCAATCCTGCCCTGCATGCCCTTGACCCTCTCCAAATCCATCCCCAAAACACCTTGAAAAGGCTTTGGTTGTGTAACCTTCCGAGCAATCGCCCTATGCTGAGCTGCAAATGCGTCGTTCCCAGATCAAACTCAGTTTTTTACCAAACTACTGAATTCATTAATTAGCATATTCCAAGCACTATGTTAAAACAGGTCATTTATGCTAGATTGAACCTAGAAGCTAGAAATAAAGTTGGACAACAAAATAGTTCCAGCCATAAAGAAAGAAAACTAACCTGAATTTGCAAGTTCCTTAAGCAGCTTCCAAGACTCGGTCTCCCTCCAATCTTCAACCACAGACTTTTGCTGCAACTCCTGAAGAACATTCCTCAATTCCCTCTGGAAATGATCAAACAAAGTTGGATAATGTGTACAAGCTTTCAAACAAATTGCTTCAAGACCAAGAGGTATGGGAATGGCATTGAGATAAGGCTGTGCCTGGATTACAAAAGTCAATCCAGGCCCCATCCTCTGTCTCAGCTCCAAAAATTCCCCTTCTAACTCTGCCGACACAAAATCTGAAGCCATTGCCTTCATAGCTTCACTAATCCACCTAACTACCCTCTTCCCAAGATCTCTTCTACCCAAAGGATCCCCATTTTGATACAAAGTTCCAACATTTATAGCCTTAGTCTTTTTAACCTTCTGTTCGTTCTGTTTCTTTAACAACCCCAGTTCTTCCACTAGTATCTTTGTCCTACTCAGACTAGTACTAGGCTCAGAAGTAGGCTTACTATCATTTTTGCTAATTTTTGGCTTGATGCCAACATAGCTTTTGTTTCTAGGCTTCTTCTTCGTAGTATTAATAAACTTGCTGCTACTTTGACTGCTGCTGCTTTCTCTGCTAACGTTGCAAACAAGGTGCTTGGACTGAAATTTTGTTGAAGGGTAATTGTATTTATGGCCAACAAATAAACAAATAGATTTGAAAGGAGAAGAAGATGAAGAAAAAGAGAGTGGCAAAGTACTCAAAAAGCTACTCTTTTGAACACTCAAAGCCAAAGCTCTTGTTTCTGTTGTTGAAGGAATGCTTCCACAAAACAAGCAGGAAGCTTTTTCCATTTCACTTGTAAGAAATCAATTTATTTTCCAAGAAAAAAAAAACCCACATCATAATGCCAAAAATCCAGCTTCCATTTCTTTTTCTTCTCTGTTAAATCTCCCCCAAGAATGATTCTTCATAGAATCTTCAAATATAAATATATAAATAAACACTCTTAAGATTCTTTTTGGGCTTTTTTTTTTTAGCTAGAAAAAATGGGTGTTTGAATTTGAGCCTCAAAATGGATTTGAGGTGAAGAATGATAAGAAAAATGGAACCTTTTTTCCCCTTTGGGGGGGGGGGGTATCCTTTTGTTTTCTTTTGAATGAACTGCAAAAATACAGAGAGGCACAGACGGCTGACTAAAGAAGATATTAGAGGGGTCAAAACCAAAGCAGGAGATCTGAGAGAGCGTGTTTTGATTGGCTACAAAGAGATTGTGTGGAGAGGGAATGTGGAGTAAACGTGTTCTACTGCTGTTCTATCTTTTTTCTTGTGATTCTTTGTTTAGATTCGTCGCGAAAGCCATTTGTGGTCAACACAACATTTGAGAAAACAGTTTCAAGTAGGAAAGGTAGACGTGTGCTTCTCTCAGCCATGGGAAAATCTTTTTGTTGGGACAAGTCAAAGATACATACCACGGAAGATGGAATCTGTGTTCCTGAAAAATATCACCTCTTTGAATTTTATTCACCGGCTTTGATTGACAGCACAAGACAGATGGATTAGAAATGATTTATCTATAAATCTACAAACTACTATAAAAGTTGTCCCTAAGAACGTACGAGAGACCTGAATTATGGATTTCAGAGTTTAGCTATTTTGCCAATTATAAAATGATTTAATCAATATTTTTAAGATTAATTTTCATTTTAATTAATTTTTGGGCTGATTTCACTTGCATATTTTTTTGTCTTCTTATTCATATCTAAATTAATGGTTTTTTTTTTTTTGTTTTTTCATGTCATTTTATTCATGATTTTTTCACTAATTATTAATCTTTAATTGATTAAAACAACAAGTTATATAGTAATATTTTTTAGGTCTTCTATATTTGGTATTTTTATTTCTTATTATTGTTTGATTCATCACCATTTCCTCATTGTTCTGATATCTTCAATTTTTTACCATCAACTATATTTTTTAAAGTTCAGTTGATATTGAAGTCTCCTTCATCCATTACCAGCTCAACTTTTGAAATAATCTTATGTGTTTCTTTTAGTGTCATGCTTGTAAAGAACTCAAACACAACAATGGTATGATAACATGATACGATGACAATGTTGTAGTTGTCATTGATCAAGAAGAAAATCCAAAAGAAACTCAAATTTTTGGTGCAGTCTCGGGAATTGAGAGTTAAATTTCATTAAAATAGTTTCATTAACTTCTAAGGTATTATAACATGAGACCCCAATATTATTAAGGTACTTAAATTCGAATATTTAAATGGCATAGATTGATTAGTAGATTGTTTTCTAGTATATACCTTTACTAAGTTAAAAAAAAAAAAAAACATGTTGGTTATATCAAAATTCAAGAGCAACAACAACTTTAGTTTACCATGGGTAAAGACACTATTGCTAACATAATAACCTCTATACGAAATGTTGACATGAATAGAAAAGGAATGATTCGAGTAGGATCTACTAATATCACTAAAAACATTATTAAAATACTCTTTACGAAAAAATTTTATCGATAACATAAGGAAACATCGGGAAGGCAATAAATTTTTTTTTTTATTTTAACCCTCCGACATAAAAAGAATAGGAATGGACTACATAAGACTATTTAAAATTTACTATAGATCAGTTGACTTGATCTATAAATCTATTCTAATTATCAACAAATTCTTAAAATTTTAGGCGAGATGGAGATTATAATTCTTTCTACTTCATCTATTACTAGCTCAACTTTTGAAATAATCTTATATATTTCTTTTAGTGTCATTCAATCATCTATCGAGGAACGCAATGTTTTCAACTCTATTTAATTTATTGTTTTTCTAACTTTTTGAGGATATTTATTGTCCTTTTCTAATGATATTTTCTTTTGCATCAAATGATTTAATATTTTTACTAGTTTTTTCCTATTGCAATTTTTCCATAAGCATGGTGATAAGCTTTTGTATAATATTTTTGGTAGCATCGTTTTTCTTCATTTATTGTTTATATCTTTTACATTAAGCCTAATATATATATATATTGTTTCTTCTGTATATGCTCAAATGAACTTTGATGTTTACTAATGACTCACTCCATTTATTTATTCTTTTATGTTACTTTCAACAAAAGAAAAGATTTAATACTTGAATGATTTGATTGTTACAACTCAATTTATCATGCATAATTTAGTATGCATTTAGTTTAAGAAAACAAGAATTAAAAAAATCAAATTAGTGGTCAAATCAATTAAATCATCTGTTTTTAGTTGAATCACCGATTCAATCACGTTTCGATGTTGAATGATTAAAAAAATAAAAAAAATTAGAAAAATTTAAAAAAATTCTAAAAATTAAAAAAATAAATAATATAAACAACATAAATGTCTATTATAAGTTTATAAATTATAAAAATGGATTTTTTTGCTTTAGTTTTAAATTTTTTAACCTAAATAGGTTTAAATTTGTTTAGGCCATATAGGTTTTTTATTTTTATTTTTATTTTTTTGTATTTTGGATTTAAATTTTGGTTTAAATTTAGGTTGACTTTGGGTTTAATATATTAAATCCAATTCTACCAAATTTTTATCGATTTCTTCAATTCTCAATTCCCCATTTTTTAGCGGTTTTGTCCAATTCGAAAAAATCTTATTCAATGAATATGTTTGAATCGTCAAACCAATCGATTTTCAGTTGGCTAGTCCAACTTGTTTTTTTTTTCATCATTGGAAAACAAAGCTGTTTTCTATTTTCATTTTCATAGAAAATAAAAAAATCTGTGGGAAAACTTGTTTGATTGAAGAAATAAAAAATATTTTTCGGAAAATGAAAATGAAAACATATTAAAATTACAGAACCAAAAAAATATATTTTCATCATTTTCATTGAAAACATTTTGAAAAAAGAGAAAAATTAAAAACAAAGGAGATTAAAAATTTTTTATTGTACCTGAAAAAGACGTGGGTTCGAGTTACAAGACATGTAAAAATTATTTTTATTTTCGTTTTTATTTCTAGAACGGGCCTTAATATTTCATGTCAACGATTATAACCAATGCTTGTAAATTAAATAGGTCTTTGTTAGGCCAGTTTAAAATATTCAAATATGACTCAACCCCTAAATATCATAAGATATTAAAAATAATAGTACTTTTAAAGTATTATATGAAAATTGTTTAAACCTGATATAAATTTTAATATAAAATACATATTCAAAATTTAAATCAATTTAAAAGTGATAATTATGTAACTTTCTTTAATATAAAATTACATTTACAAATAAAAATAATAGTAATTATTAATTAACTTTTAATATATATACATAATATATAGTAAAACATAAAAAATTGAGCGAAAGAAGTTTGAAATTTATGAAATATTAACCATTTTTTTATAGTTAAAATTATATACGTAACATTTTTTAATCCTTTTAATATTTAAAAATATACGTAATTATCAAACATTTTTTCACTTTCTTTTTGAAAACTAATGTTTATATTCTCAAACTCAATATATTTTCAAAATTTATAAAACGTAAAACGAAAATTATTTTTTAAAAAATAAAAATAAAAAGTGAAAACAGAAAACGTTTTCTCAAATCAAATTCTTAGTTGTTTTGTAAACTACGCTAATGGTGTGGTTTAAGCTTAAAAATATACTTTAAAGTTTTTTTTCTCCAACTTTTATATAAGATTATATTATAATATTTAAATATTTGTTTTTTATATGTCAGCGGCGAAGGGCGAGCATGCCTCTGGTTAGATTAAGTTTTATTAATTTAATAAGATTTATTTGATTTTAGTACTAATTTATAAAAAAAATTGATTTATTCAATTAATTTAATTAATTTTAATTTTTAAATTAAAATTTATTAATCGATTCTATTAATTTATTTTTAAATATAAGATAATTGATTAAATTAAGCTAATTTATTTATTATTAATCATTTAATTCGATTCAATATAATAGATTAATTGGATAAAAAATTTCCCTTATCTAGGCATAGGGAGGGTTGGGTTTGGGCTTGACCGAAAGTTGATATTATTATTTAAAATAATATTAAAAATTTTTTTAAAAAATTTTTTTATATTAATATTTATAATTAATAAAAAATTATTTCTCACCACATATATCAATAATATTTAAAAATTCAATAGTAATGTATCAAAAATGAATTCATAGGTATTTATTAATAATAAAGTTTCTAATTAAGCTTGTGTCTTTGATATAAACTTAGTTAAAAAAATTATTGAAAATTTTTTTATCAAATTATAATATACGAGATTTTGATTTTTTTTTTTAAATATATTTTTTAAAACATAAATTTTTTTATTGGAAGGCTAAAACCATAGTTTTCGATTGCCGAACCCACGGACATATCCAATTTCAAGCCCAGTTCTCACCCACTAATTTTGGGCCTTTGACTCACAACCACAAGTCCACGACGACAGCTCTTCAGCTTTACATAAATTAATTAAAGCTAACTTTTCTCCTTTTTTCCTTTCGTTTTAAAGTTTTTTTTTTTTTCAGCAAAATGCAAAACAAAATAAATAAAAAAATAAATATATATATATATTAATTAATTAATTAACTGAAAGTAATTGGATATCGCCCTTGATTTCTGATTTTTTTTTTCCTGCTTCTTAGTTTGGTGAGTATCGGTGGCAAAATCAACAGATAATCTTGAAAATTCTTGCATACTGCTTGCGGCCAAACTTAATAGATCTGAAAACACAAAAAAAAGAAAAAAAAAAAACCCAGATAGCGTCGACGACGATAAGCCCAAGGTGAAAATGAAAGTATAGAAATAGCCATGAAATTATTTGATGCTCATTGCCATCTTCAAGATCCCAGAATTCTCAACAAAGCACCCAAACTCATTTCCACAGCTTTGGATTCTGGGGTCCTCAATTTTGCTGTTAATGGCGTCTCTGAGGTTGGTTCTTTGCTTTCACAACAATTATTTTTTTTTAACTTTGTTATTCTCAATCCATTTGATGTTTTTATTTGATTTTTTTTAAAAATTTTTTCCTTCTTTTTTTTTTTAGAACATTAAACTTGTGTTTTTTTGAAAACTGTAGAAAGATTGGCATTTGGTCAAAGAAATGGGAGACAAGTATCCGTCTGTTATTCCATGCTTTGGGGTTCATCCTTGGTAAAATCAATTGAACAGTTAATTATAGCTTTTAAGCAAATTCCAATTTTTTTAAACTGTTTTCATTTTTTGCAGGTATGTTGCTCAGAGAACTCCAAGTTGGTTCAGTACTCTGAAGGAATTCTTTGAGACCACTCCTTCTGCAGCTGTTGGAGAGGTAAATTTCTTTCTTTTTAAGAAATTCTGTTTAATTTCATAAAATCTAGCCAAGGGTATTTAGTAATTTTTTTATTTTAATTTGTGCAATCACTAGATCTGATGTATGGTTTAACTTAATTTTTTCAAATTTCATGGTAAAAAAGAGAAAACTTTAAAACAGAAGATTTCAGGAAATGACAAAGTGACATACTCGATTCTTATGCTATTGTGCTTTGCATTTCTGTATGTTTAAGGTTAACCTGTAATAACAACATGCTTTTGGGTTTTCTCAGATTGGTTTGGACAAAGGTTCAAAAGGAAGGAAGACTGATTTTAATGATCAGGTTCTCACTGTTTTCTTGCTACTTGATTGTCATTTATTTTGTATTAAATTTTTTCATAGGGCTGCTACTTACTCTTTTCTCTAGTACCATTACTTCTATTCTTTACTTGGCATGAGCACACGTATAGCAGAGGCGAAAAGAGCAGCTTCATATGCAACAAGATGACCTGCTTCCTTTTTACATGTTACTGCCCCATACTTTGGCTTCTTTGGAATTTTCTGTTAGCAGATGAGTAGATGAATTATACTTAAGCAAAGCAACAGTTAGAGAACTCATGTGCTAATTGGATACTATAGATATTTACTCCAATTTTTTGTTGAATTGATGCTTTAGATTGTTCTTCATAATGCAGTTTCCTTTATGGAAATACTTCTGTGCTTTGTTGCATATTGTCTCAAAAATTGCAACTCAAAGAGTGTAGATTTCTTTACAATTAGTTCTTGAGACACCGTTGAATTGTTTGGCAGATACAAATTATATTGGTATTGGTCTCACTGGATGAGTTAGAAGAGGTCAAGGGAGTTTATCTTTTTATTCCATTTGCCATCCGCTAGCTTGTCCTCACCCCTGTCCTGTAAACTGTTCCTTTGCATGGCTAAGAAACTTAAAATACATAAATATTGTTGATTTTTCTTGAAGATATTTATTTTTGCAATCATGCAAAATACTATTTAAGGCTATCTAAACTTTTTGGGACTTCATAACAGGCTTGCTGAAACATTAAATATCATTTTACTCTTATTGATGCTTCGTGGGCATTTTCTAAAAGATCTCTGAATTTTTAATTTCTATCTTCCAGATTGAAGTATTTCAGCAACAGCTAAAGCTTGCAAAAGAGCTGAAAAAACCAGCGTCTATCCATTGTGTCCGTGCATATGGTGATCTTCTTCAGATAGTGAAGTATGAAAATATATTTATGTTTTATGGAAACATTTTATCTTAAAAAGATATATTGTAGAACTTTCGGAAAATGTTTCTTTGCAATTTCTTGAAGATCTGGTACTTAGTAGATAACAAACAAATCTATGTAGGCAAGCAAGTATTGTAGAACTTTTACGCTGTCAGTATCTTTGATAGAAGTGCACGTTAGACTTAAGCTTGAATGTTTTCTCATCACATATGTATCTTAGCTACTTGCTTACTAATGTCCATGTAATATGATCAGGGACATTGGGCCTTTCCCGGATGGCATCCTTCTTCATTCCTACTTAGGTTCTTCAGAGATGGTTCCTGAATTTGTCAAATCCGGTGCTTACTTTTCATTATCAGGATTCATCATACCAATGAAAATGCAGAAGGCCAAGAGAATGCTAAAGACGGTTAGTTCATCAGGTTCATTGTTCTATTGATGTGAGTCATAGTGACTAAGCATACAATCTTCTTACTTCTAAAATTCCTGCAGATTCCTTCTGAAAGGATATTATTAGAGTCAGATGCGCCTGATGCACTGCCAAATTTGGAGTTAGGCTCTCTTTTTTTGGTCGACGAAGATCCTTCCCTCCCACAAGAATTTGTTGCTCGATGGGGAACTTCTGCTGCAAATGTTAGCATTCCTTCCGATAATCAGTCTCTTTCTTCAAGTGACGTTTCATCATTGCCAAAAGATATGCTTAATCATCCAGCGAACATTCATAATGTATGCTTTCTACTTCAACTTATGGTTATCTTTTTCATAAACTTGCGTCCTTCTAACATCTCGATCCAAATTTCTTACTTTCAGTGCATTTGCTTGTAGAAACAAAAGAAGTTAATTATATAGGAAATAACTTAAAACAAGATTAAAACGGACAGTACCTTTCACCTCCGGTACTTACCGCGTTTCATATATAGCCATATAGGTACTTGCTTTGCGTTCTTTAGTATAGACTAAATATGGCACCAAACAGGGATATATTGAATTCTGTGATGGTGCAGGTCAAAGGTTTGTAGATGAAAACTAGGTATTCGATGAATTGTAGAAACAATACTAATCTAATTAAAAGTAAATGTAATGTTCATAGCTTAATTAGTACTATCTGGTTCATATATGATAAAATGAAGCATAGGGGATCATGATCTTATTTTGGTTGAATTCTAATTACGAGCAGCACTAATATGTCGGGAAGGGATTAGTTTGAAGATGGAACAGCATTGAGTTGAGGGATTCGGTTATCGGATCTAAGACCAGTAGTTAAATTTGCTTGTGATGTCATAATTTAGTTTTGACCAACATAATTTGCTATATGCTGTTAACCCTATTTGCGTTATATACATATTTATAGCAAATATGTTCGGACAGGGCCACTATTTGTAACATTAAGATTTCCTTTTTACTTTTGAAAAAAACTTCAGGTGCTTGATTATGTTGCAACTTTGCTGGAAATTAGTAAGGAGGAACTTGCAGAGATAAGCTACAGAAATGCGATACAATTGTTTTCTTATCAAGGTTCAAAAGTTTCCCTGGGATGATAATTTTATGTGTTCATCTTTTTCAGCATTGGGAACATGCTTTCATACAATTTTGTGTATTTTGCAAATGTGAAAAAGCTGAAATCTTTGTATAAAATCTTTAATAACAGCTATGTTGGTTATTTTTCTTGATGAATCCATGTCTGATACTCCTATTAAACACATTTTTGGACATGGGTACGGGGATATAATCCACTCTCTAAGCACATGAAAAGACTCAGAAAAATTTGAACATACTTGTATCAGCATATACTCATATCCGAAACTTATACCCGTATCTAGTTTTGGAGACTATCATTTTTTTTTGTCATATTTTATATCATATATATTTTTTTTCGTTTCATGTAATTGTATCATATATGCTGATTCTAGTTTTAAGGAAACGGGAAACTGCATTATTTCACGTTGTTGAAGAGACACTACTCCTAAAGCCATGGCACTGCTGAAGGTTTTCTTTGTGGAAAAAGCTCGTAAATAATTGTAAAGGCAAAAAAAAGCTCATAAATGATTGTAAAGGCAAAGAACAAGTTCAACCATTAAACTAACGTCATTTTCAATCATCAGAGCACATCTAGAAACAAAGAAAAATGTCAATATCAACCAGAATGGGAGAACTATTTCATTAAAATTCGACCCCTAAGCATTACAGGACTAAGCGGAATATAAGAAATGTTATTGCACAACAAATCTCTATGATATCAGATCTTGACATCTAGCACAAACCCCTTCTTTTTTTTTTTTTTTTTTTCAAACTTTCCCAATTCTCAGCCCCAAACTCATGTTTCCATACGAATGGCCCTGTCATCTTCCAATTAGTAGGCAAAGTGGAAGAACATGATGAATTAGGAGTCTCAATATATCCTTAAGGTTAGAATACATGAAAAAAATGATCATAATAACACTAATAATAATAAAAAGGCTCAGGTTCAAGATGACATGATTAGTGATGCTTCGTCTTTCGTAGATGCAGCTGAAGTATAATCCGTATCCGATGCAATGCTGTCATGACAATTCTCTTCATTTTCAGGATACTGTTGTTGTGCATGGTCATTCCGATTGTACTTGCTACTTCCCAGAACGACAACCTCACCGAAATGAACATGACGATGATTACAATCAGGCGATTTCAACGGCGAACCTTCATTTTCCAATGAATGCATCGATCTGGCTACATGTCCTGCAGAACCATAAGACTGCGAGGTCTTCGTTGAGCTGGTGTGTACCCTGCTAACGTTTCCTCCATTGCATTGACAACAGCAATGTTCACAACACTTGTATAAGTAAGTACCAATCCAAAACATCCATGGAATGCCTACAAGAATGATCCCTAGAACTGGATACCATGGTGCAGATTCTGCCACTGGCCGGAACATGTAAAGGCATAAGAAGGTGCCACCGGCTACAACGCAGGCGAAGAAAATGGTCGAGACAACGTAGATTCTGGCATCTTCTTGTTTTGTTTCTGGCATTGAATGTTCTGATCTTTCTTTCTTTCTTTTTTTCTTTTTTCTATATGATTTTTTGGAGATTAGAGCTAAGGAAAAAGGAAGTCTGGCGGATTTCATCAAGGTGGAATCAATGAAAACAAAGTGGACGAAAATGGCATTGAAAGCGGAGGGGTTTGATTTTGTTAGTGTTGTTGCGGAGATATCCGTTTTGCCAGTCTTCTCGGTAATATAAGCTTAGCTGAAAAAACAACCAAAACTGCAAAAACAGACATCCATACACTACATAGGATTAATAAAAAGGAAGCAATATTAATAGATTTTTGATTAAAAAATTAAACATCCACTTATTGATTTTGATTTAGATTAAATTCAAGGACAGCCCCATCAAAATAAATTTGTTATTGTTAGGCTCAGCTTGACACTTGGCATCCAATACTTGTCAAGCCATAGGCACCCAACAACGAAAAATTGAAAGGTAGGTAAATGCTAACCTCTTACTTCGTTCGTTCGTTTTGCCTCGCACGAAAATTTTCTAAAGCCTTCACCGACTTAGCATCGAACCATGTCCAAGAGCTCAAATTCCGACCTTTTTTTACCTTCTTTTCTTCGGAATTTGAATGTCAAACATGAACCTCGACATTATCCAATTAAGTTATTCAACAGCAATGCAATGCAAATAGTCATCTCTGCAAGCTTTAGCCTTTAATTTAGTCTTCTTTTCTGTTCGAGAAAAGAAGATTCTAATTCGACAATGATATGTACATATATTCAGCCCATGGAGAAATCATATTGGCTGGAAACCTGCGACCAAGGCGATCAAACTTGAAAATATAAGGCTGAGGACCAAAATTATCAGCCGGACTATGGACGGCTGTAGGCGTCGGGACATGGTCATAAAAACCACCATGTTCATCATAAATAACCAGGAACAAGATTTCATTCCACTGGGTACTTGATCTAACTGCCTCATAGATTTCCTTTACAAGCTTTTGGCCCTCCGAAACATCATGGGAATTAAGGGTTATGATCATCATTTGCAGCGGCTGTTAAAAATGTGAAAATATCATGGCTCAATCACCACATAATTTGGCAGCTTCCCGTTCTGACAGTGGCGCTTGAAGCTTAGATCATATTGATGGATGTTGTCCACATATTTCAACTGCCTAAGGTTCCCGACGTTGTCAATATATTGAAATCATTTTATCCTTATTAGTTAATTCAAATCAACAAATATCAGTTCTATAGAATAATTGTTATAAGAAAATGAGATTGATTCATTCCCTTTTTTTTTTTTTTTTTAATTTCTCTCCTTGGATTTGGAATTTTTTTCCCTCCCAGTTCTATAATTCAAGTAACTCCATTAATAAGTCATTCTTACACATAAAATATTTAGATATTTGTTCATTAATCAAGTCAGATTAAATTTAATTATGATATCATTAATATATCCTTGTTAAAGTTTAGCTCGGCTGAAATATGAGTTTCAATTCACACATGCCATATTTGTGAAATAAATATTCTAGACCTGTGTAAGTTAGCTCATATTTTTTTTTCTAATTTTATTTTAAATAAACTTTTTAATTTAATCTTTGATAAGTATATCTTTTTCTTTATTACATTTAAAACATGGATAATTTAGTAAATTTTTTAAAGTTTGCATTATGATATTATATATTTATTTTATATGGGATAAGTTACTAATATATATATAAATTTTTATTATATAATTAAAAAAGTAGGCAAAGTCAAATTTAAACTTTAAATTTTAGAGTTAAAGCTTGACTTATTAATGAGCCTGTACATGATAATTTTTCTCTAACTTATTTCAAATGCTAGGCGGGCTTTTGGACTTAGACAAGTGAGTACGTCTATTAACACTATCTATTTTAGTTTTTTACACAGATTTATTTTGATTATATCAATCTATACAAACTAGTTCGCACTAACTAATACCATCTCGTACCATCAACAATACTTTAATTTCTTATATAAATTCACTTATTTGTATTTTGAATTAATTCCTAAAACTTTTTTTCTCTCATAGTCATTTTTATTTTTTCATAATTTTATTCAAAAATAAAATATGCTCATTAAATTAAACTATTGAATTTGTTAAAAATAATCTACTTTAATTTTAAAATTTTATATTGATTTTAAAAATCTTTGATATTAAATATTTATAATTTTAAAATTTTATATTTATTTATAAACATAGAGGTGCATGAATGGAGACAAATTTACTTGTGTTTATAATATATATTCTGATTAAAAAATTTGAAAATGAATTATATATAAAAAAATATTTTAAAAGAACATTGATAAATTAAAATAATACACCTAAATACATCGTATATGATACTGACTACCTTCCGATCTGTATTAATATATAGGGACTAGCAAAACAGAGAAGCAAATACTAAAAAAAAAAAAATTCAAATTCCTATTATATATTATCTGTTGAAATATTATTTTTTTTTGGTAACCATTGAGCCTGAATCCAGTTACTTGATAATATAATTCGTTGTACAAACTAATTATTGTTATTTGGATTTAAGTACGTCAATTATAGACGTGTCTAATATGAATATATTTAATTTTATTTTAATTTTTTATATATTTATAAGATCATATTTTATATTTATATCTAAATATGTATCGAACATAAATATTATACATAATATTTTTTAAAAAATAACAAAAAAAAATTAGATAACATTCTTCAACAACTGTACGATTGTCGTGACTGAACCAATTAAAGGGCTTGAGAAAATCTTTATAACAATTGCTTGCAACCTAACAAGTAATAATTTCTAAC
>JBBYHL010000004.1:17304898-17323544 GCA_038381835.1 Adansonia madagascariensis
CTTATCGCTTAATTGCTTTTCTTTCTTTGTTATTGTAAGAAAAGAGAATATATACTTGTATTCTCCACATGGCAAAATATTAAGTTTGAGGAATTAGGTGGCTAACAATAACTTGTTAAATTTTCCACCATTAAAATATACAAAAATCATGGCAAATTAATTCATATTTTCTCATCGTGTCAGGCCTTTGATCCATTTCCGAAAAGAACAATTGAGAAACAATAACATATAATAAAACTGCTATTTACACGCTAAGCTATAATGGACCTTAATTCTTATATTATAATATTGCAAAAAAAAAATTGTGAAAAATTGAATTGAATTAAATTAATTAATATATTCACTTCATCTGTTTTAGAGGTTTCTTTGCTGATTCTCAAATACGGCATTTATGGTTTTCTACTTCCTTCGACAGTTTTCTATGGGCAGATGGGGAAAATGATGTTCTCGTTTTGCAATTTGGTTTACTTGTATGAGCAAAATGCTTAGACCAAGGTAATACCGTTCAGCAAACAATCATCGTTGAACTATGTTTGCCCAAGATTTTATATGTCTTAAAGAAATATTAACATACATTAATAAGACATTTTAGTTTTATATATTTTTTAATTATTGATTAGTATTTATCTAACGATTAAAAAAATTAAAAAGAAGTGAAAATTTAATAATAAATTGATTTTGTAATTAACTATTGCATAAATGCAAATTAATGACTAAAAAAAAATATAAAAACTTAAAAAAATAAAAAACTTTACACTAGTGTTAGTAGATACATCTTATATATATATATATATATATAGAAATAAAATAAACAATTGAAAGCTAACGGTAAATGTGGATTCAGTTTCATTTCATTACTTTTCATTGTTTTTATTTTTTAATACAACTTTAATCATTACATTTTATGAGTAAATCTTGCCCATGTAAATGATAAGGATGAATATATTAAAATGTAAGAAATAAAATTTTAACCTATAAGTGTGAAGGTGACATGTGGATAAAGATTTTAGTTCGAGTCATTATACTCTCTCCCATGCATAAAAAAACAAGGAACTAAACTTTATTTGATAGAAAATTTGTCGTTGGATGCAATCTAATGCACAATGTTTAACCTATATATAGGAAGGTAATCTGCGAGCAAAAGCAAAACCTTTCCCTTAAATTACATTTTGAGATAAAAAAATAGAGAAAATATTTTTTGAAATTATTAATTTTTGAGATAAAATAAATGTGATTATTATAAAGTTAATTAACTACTTCTCATAGAAAATTCAGTCTAATGCAAATTAATCTAGACAAATTCTTCCGGGAATATTGTTGTACTTGTACATATATCCTTTTTAAACTATATTTGGAGAATTCCGGTTACGAAGATTAAACTGATAATGTGTACTTGCTTTTATGTTAGTATTAGTTTTTATATTTTAATCATATTTAATGTATTACATATTTTTATAAATTTTGATATCTTAATTATTTGTATTATATAAATCTTAACATATTCATATATTCATATTATATTTACGCTATTTTTCTTGTATCATGATATGTTTTAATTTTTTTATCGTATTTATATTATTTTTAAAATTACCGCATCTAATTAAAATATTTTATATTTTATCAACGAATTCTTCAAGAGCCAAAAACAGACCAAAAATTGTTAATATTTGGGAACATAATACAATTACACTGTGTCTAGATTCTAGAAGCTAAATCGATCTTACTGAAAATAATGCAGTATTTTATCACATATATGATATATATATATATATATATATATATGAAGGGGAAAAAAAGGTCAACGAACAATATCAAATTAAATTAATATAAAGTCATACTAATTCACATTTTTCACGCAGAATAACACATACTTGGAAGGAGGATAGGTATAAGAAAAATTTTAAGATATCTTTGAATCATTGATCCATTTTCTTGTAATAAAAATTAAAAAGTTCGATTTTATTAAGATTAAAATGCGATAGATAATAAGGATAAATCAAACATCTCAAAGGACAAAGGCTAATCCCGTGTCTACTTTTTTAAGATAAAAAAAATATATATATATTCATCTCATTGATTAGTTCAAAACAAAGCTGGTAATGCCAGCAGATTTTTGTTCAACCAAGATTGATTTCCCTTAAACCAACACAAAAACAGGATAAATTCCTTTCTTCCATACAAACCAAAGTAAGAACACAATTAATTAGAAAAAAAAAGTGTTTTTTTGTTAATGTTATTAAACTTATATCTTTAGCATTATAAACATATATATATATATATATATATACATATATACAGTATACATTATTCAATATTATCTTTTTCAAGCAGATTCTTTTTTTTTTCCCTCAAAAATAAAGTACCTTAAAGAATACACACTCAAGTCCTACTATTCAGAATAGAATGAAAATTTACCAGCACAACTAAATCTGTCCAACATCAGAAAGTTATAGCCTTCTATGAAAAAAAAAAAAAAAAAAGAGAGAAAAAGAAAAAAAGGAACTTAATGCAGTAACTGAGGTTTAAACTACCCACAAATATTTGGTTGCAAACTCAAATTTCGCTTAAAATATCTCAAAAGTATCATTCCCAAATGTTTCAAATCAAAATCTTTAAGAGACATTGAATTTAGATGCTACTACTTAACAGAGTCAAGCAAAAGCAAAGCCGAAGTACTCCCAAACCCTTTTTGGGTGGAGCCACAGCATTAGGCTTCCAATAGACATATAATTAAGATGGTTTAGTAAAGACTTACAAATAGAGGAATTCAGGCAAGTGGTTTCCAACGGCAGCTGCTTTGGTTAATCCATTTTACACCATCTTCCGGTTCCACGTTGGGCTTTTTGCCCCATGGCCAAAATAGCTTGACAACTTGTTTGATCTAATAATATGACTGATGCATTTCCTAGTTGTGGACTAAACAATGAAATCTGAAATACAACTTAGGAACAAGGTTATAGACCTATTCTTTCATTATTATTTCAGACTAAGTTACAAACATTGATATGTTTATTTTCCTCTCAATCTCTTT
This sequence comes from Adansonia madagascariensis, assembly GCA_038381835.1. NCBI lineage: Eukaryota > Viridiplantae > Streptophyta > Magnoliopsida > Malvales > Malvaceae > Adansonia > Adansonia madagascariensis. The sequence goes on from JBBYHL010000004.1 coordinate 17,307,930, forward strand.
TTAGAAGAAAAAAAAAAAAGAATAATCACTTATAAGGCTAAAGCTATACTTAATTAAGTAGTGCTTATGCTCTTCCTTTTCTCTTGTCATCCAAGGCCTGCTCCAAAAATAAAAATAAAAAATGGCTTAAAAAAAGAAGTATAACACTAGGAATTAAGGTAACAATAATACTATTTCCCCTGAAATTCTAACAACATATTTCATTCAAGTACATCAGAGAAGAGGATGGTTAGTAAATACATTCATAGTTATTTTGGTATCCAAATCTATTAGTATTTTCCTTTTTATGTTCTAGTACAGATATAACAGGCATATAAAAAATGCATGATCATACTTTATTTTATCCCTTTTGATGTCTAAATATAATTCTCGCTTCATCAATTCATCCAGATAACTGAATCTGAATGACAGCAGACATACTTTTTCGGTCCTTCAAAATTTTAACCTGCTCTTTACCTTCTACTCCACCTTCACATCCGCACTCTTTACGGTTCTATTCATCAAATAATGATTTTGTCAGAGTATTCACAAGATCATAGATTCATTTTCTCCTCTTGTTTTTAAAGCGAAAATCAAAAGATGGCATAAGATTGCATTTAAAACTAGAATGAGAATTCCACCTTTGAGGGTGTAGTTAAACTATGATAATCAATAACCACAGTTTTGGGCATCTTCATGATATATATCTCCACCGATTCAAATTTTTACTTTCTTAACCTAGCAGTGAAGTTTTCTATGTGATATCATAATCATGTATAAGATAGTTATTGACATCCTTGTAACAGAACTAGAAATTGTTGACAAAGATAGATAAGAGATGTCAATTGTTCAAAAGTATACAGTATGGGTTCTCCCTAGAAACAACCACCAGCATCACCACTACAACAAAAACCATATGCACGTACTTCAAGTTCTTTTAAGCAAATTTTGATGAGAAGGTACCTTGCTCTGGAACATTCTCATAGTCAAAACAAGAGTATCCCGCATTCTGTTAGAACATGAATAGCATTGCATTAGAAAGTATTATGGTTAAACAAAATGTCAGTCTAAATTATTATTTTTCTATCTTTTGCTACATAATTTACACGAATATAAAATTGTAAAAAAATAATAATAATAATTGCATCACACACCCAAATTTGCACACTGAGTTTATAATAAAAAGCACAAGTATACTACCTAACAAAAGATAAATTATATCATCATTTAAAATTGATGGGCTTATCTACAAACTTCTGATAATAAATCTAAATCCATCAGCCAACCCCCCTCCAACTCTTCCCCTATTGCCTTTCTTTATCTCTATTCCCCATTTCCCTGTTTCTTTATATATATATATATATATATATATATATATATAGGAAGCCGGAGCTCCTAAGTTGAAAATATACAGTTTCTATCACATATAAATCAAATTATATTTACATTAATGTTTTTCTTTTGCATAAAAATATATTAGCACAATCAGGCATGTATATAAAGAAAAGTTGATATTAGTCTCATGGACATGCTTAATGATAGGCAAAATGTAACAACAATTAGATAGGAACTATAAATACCTACAACGTTAATTTAAAAAAAACAAATATTGATCATCAAATCAATGTATTACCGAACATTATACGTCTTAAAGGGACGTGAAGACCCATCGGAACATGTTAAAACAAATTGTGTTGAGAACCCACTAGGTACTTTGATCTGCAACATCACCAAGTTAAAAATACACTTACTCACATGTTAATGAGTCGACCATACTGGCACAGATTTCATAACTTATTTTTACATAAACTGCAAGGATAGCATGGCACCGTGGCCCACTATATGTATTCCAAAAGCAGCATATACTAATACTATACGCTTGAATCAAGCAAATTATAAGAATCCCTTCCCAATTTTATCATTCACCATGAAAAGAACGTATGGAAATTTTCTTAATTTCTTATTTGGCCTTTATGGTTGAAAAGTTGAAAGTCCCATGTTCTCTTTAATTATGCATTGTCATACAGGATATAGTTCAAACTAACAATTTTTTTACTAATTCTTTCTGAGAAGCACTGATTTCACAGTAGCCTCTACCACAGAGGATGTCAATGGTCATGACGTTGGCAAGAAGAAATCATTAGGTGTGGAATATTCATTAACAATAGAATTTTTGTATATCATCCTGAAATAGATTTAGAGCCCATATAATGATAACTTACAGCATATAGATCATGGACAGAGGAAAAGACTTACATGAGTTGGCATATAGTTAATTCATGCAAACCGTATAAATTCTACTCAAGTCAGCAAATCTTACTCGCTGACTATTTGGGAATAAAATAAAATAACATAAAAAACTTCCACATAAATCCTTCAGTTTTTGAAGAAAATGAAGAAGAATTTGAAAAGCATACTGATAAATCTTTTGAATATTTCTCAGCAATTTCCACAGCTTCTGTGCTGTTGATCTTAATTTGGTAGCTTGACCGTCTCAAAGTCAATTTTGCTGGCTCCCAATTATCCGAAGAATCCATCTGTTGAAAAAGTCAGGGAAAATATATATCAGAACAATATCAGTTCTCTTAATCTTTGACTATTCTGTTCCACATATAAACACATAAATATAGGAGTAAAAAATGAGTAAACAAACATTTCCTTTAAATTGCTTGGTCAAATTATTTCCAAAATTATCACGACATTTATCAACATGGTTCATCTGTACCTTACTGTTTGAAGAAGACCACCATTTATCCTAACCAGTCCAGTCACCCACACCCCCCAAGGAAAGAGAATCGACTCATAAGCTAAAACAGCATAGAACCCTTTGTATCAAATATAACTATAGTCAAGAGACTAGAAATGAAACATACTTCTCATCACATTTCAGGCTTCTATTTGTTAACCTTTTTCTCTTAATCATTTAAGTATTAAAAGTACATCAGGAGTCAGCATTGAACGTCATTTTCTTGAATCTTACATGGTAAGTCTCATCTTTTCCTTATCCTAAAAGCGTGTATAAGGCTTCCCCAAAAACAATTTTCTCCAACTCGGTGCTTCTGCTGCTAGGAGGAGTGGTTTCAGAACAGTGCAACTCATGAACCATTTGAGATATGGAAGGGGAAGGGTAGGAGACTCAATGAACTCTGATGATATTGCTTCCCATCCTAATCCAGTCAATTTGGGAAGAGTTTCATAATTGCAATAAACCTCGATTTTCCATAAATGTAAAGTATGAAACGACAGCACTATTCTTCTCTAAGATTGACAGAAGCAGCAAAACTGATAAACTATAAGAATTGGTGGATAAATAAACGAAATTCTCCTGCTAATACAGTTGTCAACCATTTATTTGAATTCACACAGCATCATTTTTTTTGGAAAATATATAATATTAGGCATAGTTATAAAATAAATACATACGTAAAAAAGAAATCCAGAAGGGGAATAAATTCTAGATAACTTTGGAAGAGCAATTGTTAAACCTACCAGCAACAGAACACTAAATATTGCTTGGCCACTGGAAATGTATGTGTCGATCTCATTTTGCATGTCTGGGTCTGCAAAGAAGCTGATCAGAAATCTATGAAATAATAAAAAGATGCCAAATAAGACAAAAGAATGTGTAATGTAAAATTCATCATATATCTGCATACACAATACTCACAGCTGTTCAAACAAAACATTCTTTTGATGAGCATATAGGAATTGTAACAGAATCTTTCATTACTAATTTAGAAAATGAAGCCAAGTAATATTTTTGCAGAACTTGAATAATATTCTGTTAATTATTAAGCAACAAAAAAGAACAAAAAGTGGAAATTTAAGACGTAATAGCACTGTGGGACTTGAAATAAATATATCCAATATATAATAGTGAAATCTTGATCATTGAGAAGACCTGAAATGTTGTACAGGGAATATGTATGCATATATTTGCAGAGAGAGAGAGAGAGAGAGAGAGAGAGAGAGAGAGAGAGGGACCATCAATAACAAGTTAAAAACTCTGTAAAAGGATTAGGGAAAGATAAATTTCAAAATAAATCATATTTTCAAAGTAGCAAAGACTTGTTACAGAAAATCAAGCACATGGCAACAGAATTAAAATCCCTAATCATTTAAACAGTTGACTTGAGGCTTGACAAACAATGGAAACATATCAATTAAACCAAATAAAAATGGAAAGTGAAATGGAATGAAATACATGAAGTATTACTTCTTGTTAAGGAAATTTCAAGGACCATGAGATCTAACAAGTCAGGCTCACACAGACTTACCACATTTTATTTTGTTGTGATCATTAGCGAAAAGCTTCACTAGTTCCCCCTGACAACAGCAAACAATTTGGCAAAAGTAGAATCAGGGAGATAATATTCTTCTCAACTAAAAATTGTTAAAAGTTTTAGTTGCAGGAGAAGGTTAGGCATCAAGTGTGGAATAATTTGTTTCCAGTGGAAAGGGACTTTATTCAAAAGGGATGCAAAAATGTCGCCACAGCTAACAAACTTTATCTGCCATCAATCATACTGGAGAATTTCAAAATGATACGCAGTATACTGCTCAAATCCTCATCAGTCTACGTGCAATGCAAGACCAGATTTTGGTGACTTTCGGGAATATAAATGAAACTCTATCTCATACAATTGCCTGATTGAATTCCACATACAATTGAAAACAGTATGCATGGGCATTTTGCTGCTAGAAACTGATTGGAATTAATATATACATATGTATACTGTTACAAGTATGTACCTGACGGCCTTGGTCATCCATTGGTATGCACTCAACAGCAATCAGTTTATCAACATCATCGGCTGTGACAACATATTCTGGATTTGTAGCTCCTGGAGACAATTTTTCACTAAGAAAGTAAGGTAACAAAAAACCCACATCAAGGACACTAAAAGAAGCTATATTTATTCATGCTTACCCTCAATGTACTGCCTAGTGCCGTCCTGGAGATGACGTACCCACTGTAGTGCAAACAACATTGTTAACATAAGAAAGATTAACCCTCGTGTATAAAAGGAAAACTTCACAAATGACAAGTTTTATGTGAATAAAATCCAAGAATTTTCACCTGAAACATACAAAGTGTAGTCCCTCGTACAGGAAATCCACATCCTAGAAGCCTTTCTCCTGGTGTAGCAACACCAATTATCTGAAACCCCTCAATTCCAGGCCTTTCTGAATTCGAATAAGTTATGTTAGATGCTATTGAAGATAATAATTTTCCACAGATCAAATATCAATCACCTTCAGAATCATGGGAGGCCATCTCGTCTTGCTGATACAAGACATCGTCGGTCATATCCTCAGCTCCCATTCTTACAAAACCTTTATCAAATGCACTATCAGGATTAGGGCCAGCACCACCTCTGTAAGAATATGATCAACACGTAAGTACAAAGTAAAGTTATACTAGAACTAATTCTAATTATTATCAAATGAAAACAATGTCTTGGCACTAAATGAACAAGTCACACTGCATTATACATGCCAACTTCCTCTGAGAATAAATAAAAGGAAATCATGATAAAGAAAGGTATGCCTTTGAATAAGGAAGAAAAATTGACATGCGAGATATATTTGCTATTGCAACCAAATTTCAAGATTGATTTAGTACAGCAATATCAATAATGTTTATATCAGAGCATATTGATGAAAAAAACATAAAGGAGGTAGGGTCATATACATAAAAATGCAGCTCAAAAAATATTCAATTTAACTCACCAAAGTTATTTGCTTAAATCAGACATATCAAAATATATATATATATATATAACAAGGGAATATATGTGCACTACAGGATGAATAAATTCCTAGATGATTTAATCCCTCAACTAGCATATCTACATCATTCATCACAGGAAATCGGATTTTTGCAGAGAAGCTACTCATAATTATCATATGTAACCAATTTTAATAATAGGGAAAATTAATGGATAATATTTCATGCAATTTAGAAACCATGCAGCAAGAAAACAATAATGGTAGAATTGCACCAAAAAGAAAAGGATACAGAAATGTTTTATCACATCTCAAGAGTCAACACAAAATTCCAGTTAATAATGTGATCAAGAAAAGCATAACAGCTACAAGAAAACCAGGTTAATGATGCAAACCTATCATAACTGAACACAAACTCTTTCGAATTGCCATTGCTCAATCGTTGTTGCCCCATATCACCGAACATTAAATTTTTTGCAATGTGATCATTATCATGCATGTATCTCGGCATATCCTCAGGTGGCACAAGATGTTGCTCATCTGTATAATGATTATTGGGAGAAAAGCCATGACTAACCTGAGAGAGTAAAGAAAAATAAAAGGACCACTTAATACAAAATGGAAAGGAACGCAATGAAAGAGAACGCAAGCTGATGTAATAAAAAGGCAATAGAAAAATATGGTAATCTAGAGATTACATGCAAATAGTACCGTGGATCTATAAGGATCTTGATTTTTCAAAATGCCAGAATTGGGCCTATCTTTTTCATGAGATTCGCCTCCAACATGAGTTCCCAGAATTCCTGTCAAATCTCTAATTCTATCCTGTGATACACGTAGATCAATAAGTATCTGTTCCCCAGAATAATGATAGCAATAATAATCCAAATAAACGTTAAACTCACTGCAAAAAGAAACAACCTTGATCTTATAAGTTGTCTGAAGACATAATGCCCCATTAAAGCAAAATCTTGGTGCCAAAAAAAAAAAATCGGCTAAAAAGCTGATGCCTACGTACAAACACACATCTCTACGTAGCCACATCAACAATCCATGCAAGTGTGTGAAAGCATGCAGAGCAACCTTGAAGCTTCATTGGTTACAAGGAAAAGAATCCTTTAAACCTAGATCCTTGTAAGTGCCTTTCAAGTCATTTCAAGGTTGCCAACTGCTCGGTTTTCTACGCAAGATAACACTTATCTTTCATGTAGAATTAAAAAATGGATTTATTTTTTAAAGTGAACTCAAATTTAGCTCTAGTGAGGTCAGCAGAATTTGACATTACATACTATTGTTTGATATATAAAACAAAGATCTTACCTATTGTCAGACAACTTAAATTTCCTTCTTGTTTTTTGATTTTGTAGAGTCTTAAGCAGATACAAAAATGTTATTGCAAGCAGAAAGACACGATCCCCCCATGCATCTTTCAAGCAAAATCTTCTTTAAACTTGAGGAAATCCATTATGCATTGTTATAAATATGATAAGTAAATGTTTACTTTACTTAATCATAGGGCTGACTAACTTGATTTTGGACCTCAATTGATTCGGTTTGATTCCTTACCTTGTGTGCGTTTGTATACTTATTGTACTACTTGAATGAATAAAGAGAAAGAATCTGTTTCTTCATTTTTCTCTTTTTTTTAGTGTAAGCCCTGCAAGCCAATCACATTTATTATTGCTTAGACACTACTTGTTATTTCATGTAGTGCACATTATAATTGTTTAATTATGATAAAGGTATTTTTCATCCATAAGCTATCTTGAATAGCGCGATTGTATAATCCTGTGAAGATAAAGCCCATGAAACATATAAGGCATTGCAAAGAAACTGTAAAGAGTTACAATTATGAAATCCTCATGCATCAAAGTCATGTTCCTAAAAGAGTTTCTCCTTGCAGTATTGTCAATATAAGGCATTGGCCATGCACAAAAACTAGCATATGTTAAGCCTCTATGCTTATGAAGCATGCAACCAATCTCATATGTTGAAATTATAGATATATTTTGGCAAAACATGTGGTTCTTGTTAAGATAAACAAGTTCACTAAACATGACCTATTATGAGAGTTCCATTTAGACTCTCACTCAAGTGCCTATAGAAAATACACGCATGTCTTAGTAGTGCAAGTAATCCTCTGACTTGTGACACCAAGTCATCTTGTATATGAGTTGTCATGCTTTGTTTTCATTTGAACAAGCTCTAAAAAGGGATGCTTACAGTAGGGTGATGTTAGATATGACATAAAGCATTCGCAGATAGATGAGTGGTACAGAAAGAATTCATCACCCTTAATCACTATTGAAAAAAATCGGACCAAATCGACTGGTCAAGGAACGGATGGCTAGTTTGGTTCGATACGTGTTATAAAACCAAGAATTTAGGGATATAGTAAAAACACGAGAAAAAAGGTGAAAAACCCGATTTAAGCTTATTTTATTATATTTTTTAAAAAAATTATTTTATGTAATAAGATTTGAATCTTTAACCCTTTAGATCTATATTAAAGACCATATCATTTAGCTAAATGTATATTTTAATTAAATATTTACTATATTTTATACTTATTTAGCATCAAAATTATTTATTTAATATTTAAATTCTTTTAATTAAATAATCCAGTTCAACCAGTCGGACCAATGACCCAAAGGTCTTAGTAGCTTGACCTTTGGTCCAATTTTTTAAACATTGCCCTTAATGATTTAAAAGGATATACCTCACTTGTTCCTAGCTTACGATTAACTCATAGGTGTCCTTGGCTAAGGCAATTATTGGAGTTATCAAAAAACATAAGCATAACGTAATATATTCAGCTACAACTAGAATTCTACCCCAATGTTGCCAAGCGCGCAAGGTGCACTCTAGGTGTTAGAACCATTATATGCTTGAGGCACAAGGCGTCAAAATGTGTTTGCCTAGATAAAGTAAGGCGCAATATGTATTTTCATTTTTATGTGCATGCAAAACATGCAAAATTTTCTTTTTCTATTTGTTGGCTTATATGCACAATTTCTTTATGTCCATGTTTGCAGTGAATCGTCAAACATTATGAAGTATAGAGTTTGATAGTGTCCCTTTTTTTATTATTAAAGGTATAATTAATGAAAATTTTAAAATTTAAGAAAATTAAGGGAACTTCAATCAGGCATGCTTTTTTTGCACCTACTGTGTGTGCCTGATCAAATGTGCCTCTTCTAAAAGGGTCTGAGGCACTTTTGTTGTCAAACACTAAGGCACAGACCTTAAGAACATTGTTCTAACCATCTAAATAGATAAATCTATAGGACTACAGCCACAAATAAGATTGATGGTTCATCATCCACAACCCTAATTTGTCTACCGCAAGTCCTTTCTTTTTGGCAATTGATAATTTCTACACGAAGTTTCCCCTCTCTAGATGTAGGGTACAAGACTAAAATTCTAGGAGCAAAAAATAATAAATGATATAGGCAATATTAGGATGGTACACTTACATGTGAGGTTCTGATCTTCCATTCTAACTGATCATGTAGGTGCTGCAAATATATAAAAAGATAGTAAGTTCTAATTTGTCAAACCCATTTGCTCTCTCGAAATGGAGAAAACAAGCTGCTATATAAAGCATGATCTAAATGGTCTTACAAAACCTTAAAAAAAAAAAAAGTCCTCAATGGACTGAAATATTATAATAGTAGTTGTGCATAAAATCACACTGCCAAAGGAAAAGAATAACATCAGCCCATGAGCAACAGGTAACAACTATTCTACTAAGAACATGGTCATAGTGAAATAAAGAGTACACAATGCCCTTCAAGCCTTATGACATAAAATTTCATTGTATTCATATGCCCAATTCCAATAATTCATACACCTTTCAAAGCTAACTCTGCAATATAAATGCTCAAAATTTGGTGAACCGTCCATATGATTTCAAAAGATCTTGTGTTTGGTAGTAAAGAAGACTATATTAACACTTAAGCTGAATATATTGTAAATAGGGTATTGGTGGTTTTATTTTTTATATCCTTTTATTACAATGCAATGCAATCAGACCATGCTTGCTTAGCTTATAGTTATCCATTAGATCATCAAAAATTACAGCGTATATAGAAGGTATATTGACAATACTAGCCAATGGATTTTTTAAACCAGCAATAATCACAGGAGGACATACCTCCTGCAAAAATCATATGGGAACCTTGGTGAGATGACAAATGATTAGCACCAACCAGTACAAAGTTTTTAATTGATAAGTAGATAGGCAAAGTTCTGTGGCCTTCGCACTAGCGCAACAGCTTGTCCTAATTTGCCTACGTGTTTTTAACTTTTAAAATTTTGATGGAATAAGTCAAACATAATGTACAATGGTGAGCACTGAACGGTACAATTTCTTTTAATTTTTAGTAGATGGGCAAAGCAGTGCAGCTTATGCACAAGCACGAGCTTGTCCTGTGATGGGATAAGTCAAATAGAATGTTAACAACAATCAAGGACAGGCCCAAAATTGGAATCCTATGTGGCCATATCAGTATTATTGCAACCCAATAACCAATCCCCCTACCAGTTGTCAAACAAATAAAACCTTTATAAAATCAAATTCATACCTTCAGACTGTTGGCAATGGAAGATGCATTTACGACATGGGGCCAAGTACCATATTCAGCCAACAGCCCAAGCAAGGATGACATGAAGATATATCTCTCATCCTCTACAGCCTGAGAAAAGTGATGCGCTTAACAACTTCCTTTTATAAGAAAACGGAGAAAGAAAATAGAAATGGAAGACAACGAGCAAGAAGCATTGCAAAGTGTAGACATCCACAAAAAAACATACAAAATAGTTAAAATTATCACTTGACACTAAGAACTTGACAAAAATGATTGATATCTAGATTCTTCCAAGATATCCTAGGTGCATACAGCCTAAAACATTTTATCCATTTAAGAGAATTGGTAGAAAATCGTCCAGTTGGCTTGGAGTCAAACTGGAAAGTTGTCCAGTATATGCAAGTTAGAAGATTCTAAGACTTGTATGACTCCTTTGATTGGTAGCGCAAGCAAGCAAATGGGAAGTGCAATGAAATAGCACTATGTTCGCAATAACTACTCTTTTTCACAAATTCTTTTTCACGCATTTCAGTAGCCATACAGTGAACCAAGTGATTGAAACTTTCTTGTAACATAAGATATATACATGTATGACAACAACAAAGTTAGTTTTATTCTGATGGGGAACTGTAACCTGTCCTCTGACTTGTCCATTTATTTCTAGCAGTTGAATAACAATCAAAATGGGCATTTACAAAGGAGAACATTGGAAAGTGGCACTGCCCCCAAAATGACATTCAGTTTCACACTGTTGTTTGATGTCATGACCACAAAAAGATTTCCCCTAGTCAAAATTTATATATGTCTTAAACATAAGATATGAACAATGTAATGGACAAGATAGATCGAGGGGCCATGCCAAACAATGGACCCTAAAGATTGATACATTCTTCCAGATAAAAGGAACAACATTTATTATCTCAATGTCTTAAAAGAATTAATTATAAAAAGGTAATGAGACAAAATCTACCCCTTTCTTCTCTCTAGAGGAAAGCCCTAGTTGTATTTAAGTTCTAAGTTCCTAACATAAGTCTTTGCTCTAACAAGTCAATGGAATCTGTGTAGGTAGCTTTGATATTGAATTCATAACTTCATGGGATCAAATGAGAGTTCTCAGGGAATCAAATTCAATTAAAAAAATTGGAAAACAAACTTCAATAATATATTCAGAAGATTTAAGCAAACCACAAAATAGAGTGGTAACAAGCCAAAAAAACAAAGAAAACTATGGGGTAAATAGTTACACGTAAAGAAGTTTAAGAACTAGTGTTTTATAAGCTCCACGTAAATTTACAGAAATATAGGAAATCAAAATCAATAATAAACTACAAGAAAACCATTGAATGTACATGTTGTAATTTTCCTTTTTTTTCTTTTTAGACAAAACGAAATTTTCATTTTAAAGGATTCATATCTCTATAAGACATTATGTTTTCCTTCTCCACGCTGTTAGAATTACTGGCACTCATTTCTGCATTTACGTATTTGTTATTGTTAGGATTTTTAAAATCAACCCATCATAATTTATTGATAAAAATGTACCACTTAAACCAAAATCCTAGCTTCACCTCTGAAGTTGAAGATCCATGGATGACAAAGATTCTAAACTCAAATTTGTTATCCAAGTTCCACACAGAGAACTAAAATACCCGGGGAAAGTCAAACAATATGCTTTGAAGAGATGAACCCAGTAAGCCAAGTATTGGCAGCATCAGCAGGTAACTTGGGTTTTTTTAAGAGATGCCTCCCCCACTTGTCGAACTAGCTTCATTTTGAACTTTTGTGCTTTGTTGGAAATATGATTATATATAAATACAACTATTTCAAGTATATCATGTTCTTTAAGTTCATTTTACCCTTGGGTTTACCTACAAATTTTTACCCATTATTTGAATCCTAAATATTTGATTCATACAATGTAACTATGCATCACTTTAAATGATAGAAAGGGAATCTGACACCATTCTTAGGCTTGTCTTTTACATTTGGACTCAGGATATGGACTCATTTTTTTAATATGCGGTGGTGGAAACTATTCTAATAGACAGATCAAGTACATTGCTAATTCCACCAAGTAAACATTTTGATTTCATTCAGTTATCATCGCTACTAGAATGGGTCCCAAATCACAAGTTAAACACCAAATATTAGAAAGCATATTCCGTTCATTATATTCTAACTCTAAACTAAAAACTATCATACATGTAGGAAGTTAGTGAGGCTTCATTAGTAATGTCCATAAGTTCCTATTGATATGCAGAATAAGGGCGTTAGCAGTCTAAGCACAGATAGCTCAGCAAACGAGTCTAATATTATAAAGGGAAACATATTTTATTTTCAGAAATAGACACTATATTTCACCTTTAACTCATGGATCAGCTTAAAATTTTCTTCAAGGTCACCTTTTCTGCGAGCCAATTCATTTGAGGCAGAAGTGATGGATTCATTTTGCTTCTCATGAATTGCCTGCCACCCAAAATGATGTTACATCAGTTCATGGGTAAATGACTGCACTTGTAATCTGTTATATTAACAAAAAGAATCAACACAGAGAAAATGTGTAGACTATAGCGAACCATCCGTAAGTCAGATAATTTCCTCTCCAGTGCACACTTCTCATTCAGCAGCTGTAATTCCTGAGACCATCCAGAATAATATGATTTTTTGTATATCAATCAGAAATATTAGGCAACATGACTATAAAATTAGTTGGAAGCATTTTTCTTGCGAAAGGAAATGGAAATTAATCTACATGCAACCAATGGCCTTTAGAAATGTTAAACCTTCACACATGCAGCAGCAATTTGTTCATGCAGCTGTTGAATCTCCTCTTTCTGTGCACTAACTCGCAAATGAAGTTCCTAATTCATAAAAAAATTATGTGAGAGAACCACATAAAGCCTCATCCTAAGTCTAGAATCCACCATTGAAATGTTCAGAAAGTTATAGTACCTTAGCCTCTGGACCTTGGAGATCAAAATTTCCATCTTCATTTAATTTACTCGAAGCAAGGTGTATTTCAGAGTTATGCCTGCTTAACAAGGGAATACTTGAAACAATAACAGATCTACAATATTTAAGCTAGAATGCACATAGAAGATTGTTAAGTGAATCAATTTGGACCTGGTTTAGGAAATACCTTTTTAAAAAATCAGAGCTCTGTGCTTTAACCCCATTACTATTAATCCCATGCATGGAATGCTCACTAGAAAACATCACATTGTTAGTATAAGTCATTTTCAAGATAGCCTTTGATTGCACAAGAGCTAATATTTCCCATCATCACTAACAAAAAGTCACACTGTACCTCAGTTTATTTTCATGTTCCATATTTCATTGTCCAGAAGGTAAACAAAAAATAAAATTGCATGATAAGAATACCACTTCCGGAGCTGCAAGACAATTAATATGAAATAAAAATAGTCAGAATTGAATCCAAGGTATGGTTATGGGGGTAAAATTCTTGTATGAGAGATCAAAATCATTAAACATCCAGATTCGGAACCCAGCAAAATGATAAATTGACCATATAACAATTTCCTCTTTTTTCCCCCTTTTCTTGTCAAGAATTCATTCATTAATTTCAATAGTTTCTATCTTTCTAGGAAAAAAAAAAACGATTTTATTAACAACTATTCAATATGCAAAACTAGAAATAATCTCTGAATTAGTAAGGCCTATCAAGCAGAAATGATTGTTTCACAAGAAGAAGTAGATAAATTACAAATAAGCCCATTAAACAGGATCAGTTCAATTTCCAGATACAATATTGAACTAGTTGATTCTAGTGTGTAGAACAAATGGTCCCCCGCCCACCTTTCATAAGGGCAACAAATTAATATCATCCCCAACAGCAACAAAAACTATAAATAATCCTTTAGCACCAAAAGGTGAGATGACCGAACAATGAGTTCCAAAATACAAAAAGAGAGAGAGAGAGAGAGAGAGAGAGAGAGAGAAGAGAGAGAGCTCGTTTCCTTTATACCTGTGTTGGGATTAATTATTTGGTCTGATTCACGCTGGAACTAGAACGATGAATATCCATCCCCCTGGACTTTTGCAAAGAATGAAAAATAAAATCTAGGTTTTTTATTTTTCTTGAAAAATAATAAATAAATAAATAAATATGTGGCTTAGAGATTTCTAGTTTCCAGATGGAAAAAGAATAGGATTTTGTTGTACGGAGGCAGTTAGCAATGTTGAATTCTGCTGGTCGTTGGACTTTTCTCTTCTTTTATTATTATTATTTTTTTTTTGTTTTTGTGTGATGACGGGTGAGAGTGTGAAAATCAGAAAATCGGAACGACCCAAGTCTTTGAATGGAGGTGATAAATAAACAAAAATAAATTATTTTTAATTTAATTAAATTTAAGCATATATCGAAGGCTTATATTTGATGAACTAAACCTACTATATATTTTTATAATATTATTTTATTAAAAATTTTAAAAATTATACATATAATTTATTTTATGAGATGGCAGTTATATATAGTATAAAGTTGTATACTATTTTATATTAAATATAAATTTTATATAAAAATTTATTTTTTTGTAAAAAAATCGAGATAGATAAGTTTATTTAATCCAAATTAGATTTTGAAATGCCTGTGAAAAAAATAAATAGATACATAATGATAAAAAAAATTAATTAAAGATATTTAAATTTTATTTTAAATATTTTTATACCTTTCCTTTTATATTATTATTAAACTTTAAATAAAGTTTTTTTTTCAATATTATTAATTATATTTTACTCTCTTGGTTAGTAATATTTAATCGTATATTAGTATAATTAGATCAATAAATTATATCATACTCCCTTGATTTCTTCTTAGAATTATTATTCTTCAAATAGAGATAACTAATATTTTCTAAAAAAATAAAATAAAATATTTAATTTTATAATACACATTAAGCATGTCCATAAAATACCTTAATTTCAATTTTTTATTTATAATCACAGTTATAAATATGCACACTTGAATTTGTGAAGTTTTCAACTTTTACATATAAAAAAATATAATAAATCTATCACATCAATTACAAAATATTATATTTAATAAAAAAATTATACAACAATCAAATGGATTTTATTAATTATAAATTAGTTACTATCATTTTCTTAACATTTTTCCTTCATGTACTAATCTTATGGTCCTATTCATACACTTGTTTGGTTGTTATAAACTTACTTTTTGAAATATATGACAGATATATTAATTTGAAATGAAGAGTTTGCTATTAAAATATAATTTAAGCTTTGTTTGGTACGGTGAAAATAAGTATTAAAAAAAATAAATGAGAAAAAAGTCAAA
>JBBYHL010000004.1:17328153-17361239 GCA_038381835.1 Adansonia madagascariensis
GCTTTCAACATCTACCTCGAGAAGAGAACCAAATTGTTGATGCCTTGGCCACTTTATCTTCTATGTTTAAAGTCAATCAAGAATCAAACATTAAACCTATCCAAATGAGTATCTATTCAACACTGGCACATTGCCAGAATGTTGAAGAAGAGAAAAATAGTTTGCCATGGTATCATGACATCCTCCAGTACATCAAGAATCAATGGTACCCAAAGGTGCTACTGAAGCTGATAAGAGTACCATCAGATGATTAATTATGAACTTTATTTTAGATGGTAAGATCAACCTAAAAAATAAGATGATGCAAGCAGTCTACTCTTAGTTCAAGATTCAGCATCGAAACTCCATCCCATACTATTTGAAGATGAACAGAGCAGTTGAAACAGCCAACAAAAATATCAAGAAGATAGTTGAAAAGATGGCTAAGATGTACAAAGATTGGCATGAGAAGTTGCCTTTTGCCTTACACGTTTATCGCATAGTAGTATGAACTTCCACGAGTGCCATCCATTCTCTTTGGTCTATGGCATGGAGGCTATCTTGCCAATTAAAATTGAAATCCCTTCACTTAGAGTTTTGATGGAATTACAACTTAAAAAGGTTGAATAGGTTAAAAACTAATACGAACAACTCAATCTCATCAAAGAAAAAAGAATCAAAGCTATCTATTATGGGTAGATATATCAAATGCGCATGTTAAAAGCCTATGACAAAAAGATCCATCCTCATCAGTTTCAATAAGGTGACTTGGTGCTCAAAAAAATTCTCTCGATACATAAAGATACTCAGAAAAATGGACCCCAAATTAGGATGGTCCATAAGTGATGAAACACGTATTCTTTGAAAGAGCTCTAATCTTAACCGAGATGGATGGTAGCGACCTACCTAACCTCATGAATTTTGATTCTATTAAGAAATACTATGCATGACTTGGTGCTCAAAAAAATTCTCCCGATACATAAAGATACTCGAGAAAAATGGACCCCAAATTAGGAAGGTCTATATGTGATGAAACACGTATTCTTTGGAAGAGCTCTAATCTTAACCGAGATGGATGGTAGCAAACTACCAACCTCATGAATTCTAATTCTGTTAAGAAATACTATGCCTGAAAGGACTTTAGGATGAAAACTCAAAAAGACACATCCTATTAGTCCCTTGCTTACCACTCATAAAAAAATCTAAAAAAATAACAAAAAATTAAAAATAACAAAAAAAAAGAAGAAGAAAGAAAACCAACTTAAGTTGAAAACCTGAGAGGGCGGCTTAAGTGATTAGACTTCCTTATTCAAACAAAGCCAAGCCCAAATTATCATTAGCCCTAAACCAGTTTTCCCTATATTCATAACTCTAGCCAAGACACCAAGTGATAACCTAACCTATCTATTCTGTGTTAACTAACACCACCAAAACCTCTTCCATACCTACACTCAAAAAATGAAAACCGCCTTATGAGTAAGCCAACACCAAAAAGATTAATTGCTCAAGAGAAATCTTTGAAGGCAGTTAGTGAAAAATTCATGTCATCAACATCAAAGCCAATTAACTGAGAAGACTCCTCTTATCTCATTTATATTTCAAAATTTTTCGCAATCTCATGAGCCTATCACAACTTGTACCCTCTTTCTTTGAATAAAAATATAATTGTTTGATTTCTTATAAAACTTTTTTGTAACCCTGCATTCCGTGTTACATCATGTTTATCACTGAATTGATAATGCTTGATAAATAAATAAAACTGATAACAGGATTTCCTAGCATTACTTTAAAAGATACAACTTTGTAGGAACTTTGTTTCATGTTTAAACACCAACAATGAACTCTTGGGGCCACAATCGGTCCTACCCTGGGACCCTACATCTAGAGAATATGCTCAAAACCTCCTCAGTAAGTGGTCATGGACCTCCTATACCTTTAAAGAGGGGACAATCTTAACATTTAAAGCCTCTAAAAATCTAGAGCAAGATTGACGAACCCTGGTCAAAATGCCACCTCACCAAAGCCAAAGAAAGCTTAAAACTAGGCATTGGATTAGGCCTTCAAAGTCATCACCTTTACGTCAATTAGGTAGGCATTTGCATCTCCATGCATTATGTAACATTTAACATCTTACAGGTATCAGCTCCTATATACAAAAGTCAAATTTATAAGGAAACTAAGGTATAATTTTTGGGTTTTGAGAAACTTCAAAAGGCCTTAATCCTCAAAGAGTAGGACGCTTAAAGCCTACACAAACATGTGGCCATTACCTACCTTGGTCCTCAAATAGCAGGACGCTTCGCTACCTTAAAGCCCACACAAATTGGTGGTAATTACCTACCCTAGTCCTCAAATAGCAGGATGCTTCCCTACCTCAAAGCCTACACAAGCTAGTGGTAACTACCTATCTCGATTCTTAAAGAGCAAGATGCTTTCTTACCTCAAAGCCCGATCTTAGTACTCAAAAAGCACAATGCTTATCAAAGCCCACACAAGCTGGTGGCACCACATAACCTACCTCAGTCTTTAAAAAGTAGGATTTTTTTTACCTTAAAGCCCACATAAGTTGATGGCACTTGTTTACTTTAGTTCACAAAGAGCTAGATGTCTTTCTTCACTTACCTTAAAGCGCATACAAACTGGTGGCAACTACCTACCCTAGTCTTCAAATAGTAGGATGCTTTCCTACCTCAAAGCCTACACAAGCTGGTCGTAACTACCTACCTTAATTCTTAAAGAGCAAGATGGTTCTTTACCTCAAAGCCTACTCAAGCTAGTGGCAACTACCTATCTTAGTCCTCAAAGAGTACGACATTTATCAAAGCCCACACAAGCTAGTGACACTACATAACCTGCCTCAGTCCTCAAAGAGTAGGACATTTTCTTACCTTAAAGCTTGCACAAGCTGATGGCACCTATTTACCTTAGTTCATAAAGAGCTAGACGTCTTTCTTCACTTACCTTAAAGCCTACACAAGCTGGTGGCACTTGTCTACCTTAGTCCATAAAAAGCTGTACGTCTATTTTTACCCTAGTCCATAAAAAGTTGGTGGCAACTACCTACCCTAGTCCTCAAAGAGCAGGACGCTTCCTTACCTCAAAACCTACATAAGCTGGTGGCAATTATCTACCTTAATCCTCAAAGAGCAGGATGCTTCCCTACCTCAAAGCCCACACAAGCTGGTGGCACCACGTAACCTATCTCAATCCTCAAGTGGGGTATTTTCTTACCTTAAAGCCTAAAAAAGCTGATGGCACCTATTTACCTTAGTTTATAAAGAGCTAGACATCTTTCTTCACTTACCTTAAAACCCACACAAGCTGGTGGCAGTTGTCTACCTTAGTCCACAAAAAGTTGTACATCTTCCTTTACTTACCTCAAAGCCCATACAAGCTGATGGCATCTATTTGAAAAAAAATGAAAATAACCTAGTAGGGAGGTCAAACCCTACAAAACTCATCAAAATCTTCTTTCTGTGAGTTGTTTATCTCATCTTGATGCGATACTAAATAACTCTCCACTTTTTAGTAGGCACACAAATCCATCACCCTATCTGAGCAAAATGATGTCTATTTTTCTTTATCTTGTTCCTAATATTTAGAAATGACTAAAGAAGAGCAGTTATAGACACTTCATTTTGTCTGAACTAGTTTTACATCCTAGGAGTTGAGTAAAAGATGATAAAATTAAAAAATAGAAATAAAAGCTTAGGGATAACTGTCGAGCACCATGTCGCTAGGCACTATTAAGCAAAACAGTACTAGGCGAAAATTTTTTTTTGGGAAGGTGTAAAATGCCTACAGGCCGTATTAAAGAAATGTAAAAATAAGGCATCAAAGGTCACTTTTCATGATCTCACCAAGGTTATTCAAATGAATACACAAATCAATTTCCTATTGTTTATGATCAAGTTGAGGTAAATCGAGAAGCTATAAGTACATACAAGTTATATTGGGGCATAAGTATTGATATAAGGCCTTTACGATGTGAAAAACTTGAATTTTCACATTTAGTATCGATACAAGAGGGTATCGATACCCAAGATATAGTATTGATACCTGGCATGTTTATATCGATATAGACCTTGACAGTAGCTAAAGTTGTGATTTTCAGTAAAATGTATCGATACACAAGCATGAGTATCGATACTAATCCATGGAGTATCGATACTTGCCTCTGAAAACATTTTTTGCTTTTAGTATCGATACACAACTTATTACATCGATACGCAGGAGTAAAAAGTACCTTGTGTATCGATACAATATGTTTTGTATGGATACACGAAGGCATTTTTGCCTAGTTTAAGCCATTTTTTAGCCTATGAAAACTCAATTTAAACATTTTTTAGCCTCCTTCAAACATGTTGTTAGATATATAAACACACCATGCTTCATTTTCATCATCGTATAGCCTTTTTTCATGCATCTTTTGCCATGTTCCTTCCATATTCATATATCCATTTCATATTTAAATGGTCACTTCAGTGCACCTTAGTATGTTTAAATATTTTTCTTATGTTTAAAAGAGGCTCATGAAATAAAAATTCTGTCTTGACAACTCCAACATCTACTCTTTTGTATAAACATGTTTATATTATCTCCATGCACCCTATTTGTCATCTTTTTACATCTATGTCACCCATTTCCATGTCAAAATGTCATCTTTTCTTGTTTGCATGTTTAATCCATGTTTATCTTTGTTCATGATATCTCCATTCAAATGCTTGCTTGTCTCTTACAATCTGATTTTTAGAAAAATCCTAAAGTTAAGTTCATGCTACCTTTAATAGATGAAGAATAGCTCGGACATAATGCTTTCATTAAATTGGTCTCTCAACCTTAGGGGGTAAATCAATATTTCAGCTCTGGATTTCATGGTGAAACACATTTATTTTTAATAAAAAGGAAATCTTTCTTAGTATTAAACCTTGATCTTGAGTCTCATGTTCATTCTGGTGACATGGTCAACGAGTTGTTCCATCATCCTAAACTACTCTGAGATTGTGGAATGAAATTGTGAAGCCCGTGTTATTTTTTGTTGCAAACGTTTGAACATCCTAGGCCCAAGTTTATCTTTGAAAAAATTAAAATATCGAATAATCCCCCTTGTTTTTGCTCTGACAACACTTTAGTCCAAACTTGAAAAATCATTTTTGAACCACAAAATATTTCTTTTGATTTTTCTAATATTTTCCTTTAAAGGGCATTGAATTACCTTTCTAACGGTGTCTTATTTGCCCTCGAATCATCCTGGACAAGGGAGTTATGATTTTTCTAACCTTTGCTATTCGAAACCCTTAGATCCAATGTGCAATGTTCTATTTGGGGCCATTTCAGCCTATCAGATGATTTTGATGAAATTTCTAGATTTTTTCCCAAAATGTGCACAAAATTCCCTTTCCAGAAAGGTATTATCCATGATCTAAAGATCTCGGATAAGCTTAGAATGATTTTTCAAAATCCATCATGTGTTTTTAATTTTACATGTTGCCAGAGATGAGATGAACCTAACTTCGAAAATAAATTCCACCTAGAAAGTGATTCTCTAGATTTTTTGGAATATTTTTATATTAAACCTTGTTGAGTTACCTTTCTAACAGTACCTCCTTTACTCTCTAAAGTCTTCGAATGCATCTAAGCAAAATCTGAAAACAGAGATGACATAATGCTATCTTTTATTTTCAACCTAATTTTTGAATCCCCTTTTATCAAGATGTTCGGATGTCTCGAAAATGTGCCTGGTTGATTCCCCCACAACATCAACCTTCTTTTACTTGGATCAAGATTAAAGTACGAAAAATAGGATTTTACATTAAAATTTTCGCTAGTGGAGATACTCCAACTCCATTACCTTAAAAGTGATACTCTAACCTCATTTTTAATTAAAAAATTCAAAATTTCTCTTTATTCCTAAATGTTTTCCTAACTCTGTGGATACTCCAACCCCATTACTTAAAGGGGATACTCCAACCTAATTTTTTTCATTAAAAATCTAAATTTTCACTTTAATTTTAACTATTTCCATAACTCTATTTTAAGGGATACTCTAACCCCACCTTGCCAAGGGGATGCTCTAACCTACTTTTACCTAAAAAATTTAAAATTTTCTCTCTTCCGGATGCCTCAAACTATTTTGATAAAAGCCATCTTTGTTCTTTAAATCGCCACTGAATCTAGACCAGTCTCTAAAATTGTCATCTCTGTTATTCTTCAATAATCAAAGGCAATTTTGAGAAATATTTTGATCGCCCTTTCGTTTTTTATGTTCCTTTGTTTATGATTGCTTATTTATGATATTATCATATTTCTCATTTCTTGCCTTACTAACTTATTTCATTTTGTAGTGTTATTGTGCATTCATATTTAAAATTTGTTTTCTAATAAAATTTATGAGGCAATATTTTATGTTGGTATCTCTCCGGTGCCTAATATGAAATATCCAATTTTTAAAATCCAATCTGGACATCATTTTCATAAAAAAAATCCTATGTTACTTACACCTTCGAAATGCATAGGTGATCTAATTTTCCTTAATAAAAAACCCCCAGATCTATGTTTTCCAAAACTTCATGTATTAAAGTAGATTATATCTAAATAGAGACTAAATGGAAATGATTTAATCGAGACCAAAGTGAGATATAGTTTATAGGTACCGATTTTGGGCGTTATGGGGATGCTAGTCCTTCTCTACGCGTAACTAATTCCCAAGCCCAAGCAATGAATCTTTGGACTTCGTAGACCCTGACATTAGTGTTTCAAGTTTTGTAACTCGTAATATTATTTTCAATAGGTGTCCAATCTTGCCTACCCTAAAATTATAGGTGGCAACTCCAGGTGTATGGCCACTTTGTGGTGGCCATCTGGGTCCAGTTGGATGAGTGTCTTGTCTGACGTGCTCTATCCCCTTCATATCATCATGCCTAATTCAAACCCTAATCAAGGGATAGCTCAAAGGCTTGATCATAATCAAATACCATTTATTTTTAAGTCGAGCATGCTATGCCCTTCGGATCATCCGAAGTTTTAAAGGTCAGGTACGTGGCGACACTTGGCAGTAGCTAAAGTTGTGATTTTTGGCAAAATTTATCGATACACAAGTGTGAGAATTGATACAAATCCATGGAGTCTTGATACATGCCTCTAAGTCTCGATTCTACAAATATTTTTTGCTTTTAGTATCAATACACAACTTATTGTGTCAATACCTATGGGAAAAAAGTACCTTATGTATCGATACAACATGTTTTGTATCGATACACCAAGGCATTTTTACTGAGTTCAGATCACTTTTTAGCCTTCAAACATCTGATTCAAACATGTTTTTCACACCAAGAAGCCATCATAAAACATTACAAACCTTGACTATGGGCTTATGGTTAGATTTAAACCAATTTTAAGAGCCCAAATAGCCAATGATAAGGGTCCTTTTCATAAAATATACTATTGTAAGAAGGCATGGCAGGCATATCTCCAGCTACAATCTGTTACAGCCTTTCTGCTTCCCTAATCAGTGTGGCAGAACCAATAAGAAAAAAATCAGCTGAGCATAGTGGCTGGAGATATCCCTTGGTGCAGGAAGGAAAAATAAAAAATGCTCTTGCTTTGTCTTCTAAAAGCAGTAGCCGAGCATTGAATAAAAGACTTCCAGCTATCTCAAAAGAAAAACCTTCAACCATTTTCAAAAAGGCTTTCCAGCAATCTCAAGAAAGACTCCATCCATTCCCAAAAAAAATCCTTCAGCAATCCTCAATTCTAAAAACTCCCTAAAAACACTATGCCATTGCCTTTCACCCTCAACCATCTTCCATTCCCCGAAGCTCCCTAAAACCACCATCGTAAAACCTTTAAAAACTTAACCTTAAAATGTCTTATGTATGTTCATCTACTTTCTTGTGGATTCATGGTGACACAAGTTTAAAGATGCTATTTTTCAAGCAAAAGAACCCCTTTTTTAGTTAGGAAACACTAAGCCTTGATTTCAAGTTCAACACCTTCATGGCATGGTCAACAGGTTGTTTCATTATCCCAAACTACACTTGGATTATGGAATGAACTCATATGCTCGTGTCAATCTTTTCCTTGTGTTATGGATGTTTGGATGTCCATAATTCGAGTTCGACCCCCAAAAAACCCAAAAAATCAAATAATCCCCTATTTTCATCCTAGCAGCATAGTAGTCCAAATTTTAAAAATTATTTTTGAACCATTAAATATTTTCTTTGATTTTTATAATATTTTTCCTATAAAAGGCATCAAATTACCTTTTTAACGGTGTCTTGTCCATCCTCGGATCATCTTGATGAGGGAGTTATGATTTTTTGAACCTTCACTATCCATTAAATAATTTTGTTTGAGCCATTTTGGCCCATCAAATTGTTTTTAGGAAATTTTCAAATATTTTCCTTAAAAAGTTCACAAAATTCCGTTTCTAGAAAGATATTATTCATGATCTAATGATTCCAAATAAGCCTAGAATGATATTTTAAAATCCATCTTGCCTTTTTACTTGTGCATGCTGCCAGTGTTGAGACAGTCCTAACTTTAAAAATTAATTTCGCCTAGAAAATAATTTTCTAGGATTTTTGATATATTTTTCCATTAAACCTTATCAAGTTACCTTCCCAAAAGTCCCTTGTTTAACCCCTAAAGGCTTCGGATGCAGTCGAAATAAATTTAGGAAAGGAGATGACATGATGTTGTCCCTTATTTTTTAAACTTAATTTCTAAAGCTCCTTTTATCGAAACATTTGAACGTCTCAAAATGCACCCAATTGGTTCCCTTATAGCACAAGCCCTTTAGACTCAGATCAAGGCTAAAATAAAAAAATGATTTCATACTACATATCTCTTTTCACCCATATTAAAATTTTCACTAGTGGGGATACTTCAACCCCATTCTTAAAAAAAATTCAAAATTTCTCTTTATTCCTAAATATTTTCCTAACTCTATCTTTGGGGATACTCTAACCACACCTCTCCAAGGGAATACTCCAACCCAACTTTACCTAAAAAAATCCAAAATTTTTTTCTCTTCTAGATGTCTCAGATTACTTTGATTTAAACTCATATTTGACCTTTAAATTACCACCGAATCTAGATTGACCTCTAAAATTGTCATCTCAGTTATTCTTCAATAATGGCAGGTAATTATGAGATACATTTCGATCATCCCTCCTTTTTACATTCTTTTATTTGTGATTGCTTGTTTATGATATTATTATGTTTCTCTTTTCCTGTCTTACTAGCACGTTTCCTTTGGTAGTGATTATCGTGCATTCATGTTTAAAATTCATTTTTCAATAAAATGTACAAGGCAATGTTCTGTATAGTGCCTAACACAGAACATCCAATTTTTTTTTAAATCCAATCCGGATATTGTTTTCACAAAAATCCTTATGTTCCTCACATCTTTGAGGCACAGAGGTGAGCTAATTATCTTAAAAGAAAAAAAAAAACCCGAATCTAAATTTACAAAACTTCATGCATTAAAGGGAATTATATCTAAATAAAGACTAAACGAAACTGATTCAATCAAGACCAAAGTGAGACATAGTTAGTAGGTACCAATTTTTGGTGCCGTGGGGATGCTAATCCTTCCCCATGCGTAACCAACTCCCGAACACAACCAATGAATCTCTGGACTTTGTAGACATTGAAATCGATGTTTCAAGTTTCGTCACTCGAAATATTGTTTTCAATAGGCATCTGATTCTACCTAGACTAAAATGATTACTGGTGACTCCAAGTTTGTGGCCACTTCGTAGTGGCCACCCGAGACTTGATTGGATGAGCGATTAGCCTGACGGTCTCCCTTTCCTTCCCATTATTATGCCTAACTCAAATCCCGCTTACGGGATAACTCAAAGACTTGGCCACAACCAACCATCATTTATTTTAAGTCAAACGAGCCATGCCTTTCGGATTGTCCAAAGTTTTAAAGGTGGGCACGTGGTGATAATTTCTAAAAGGAAATAAAACATAAATATTTTTACTTGTAGATATTATGATATTATATAATTTACCACTTCTATTACATGCAATAAATTACCACATATTATTATATTATAAGTTATTACAAATAGATAATAGAAGTAGTATTATCAAAATTATTATGTTTATATAAAATTTGACAATATTTACATACACTATTTAGATAATATTAAAGTATACTACAACTTTTATTAGTTTCACATAAGTATCTTTAATTATATATTAGCTTTAATGCAAAAGTGTGTTTTACTTTTAAAACTTATCTTGAATTTAGTTATATGTTAGCTTTGAGATGAACTCATTAAATTATTTTTATTTAAAATAAATTGATTTTAAAATTGTTCTTAAAAAAAATCTAGCTATAAAAAATTAACTAAAAATACAAGAAATAAATAAAATTAAGGCATTTTGAATATTTAAAATAAAATTTGTATAAATTTTAGTTTTATTATGAAAACCTAAAATTAGTTACTTTTTTAAAGAGATAAATGTGATTTTGAAATTAATAGAGGTAAGTTTAGTTTATTTTCAATACAATTTCATGGATGATAGTTATATTTTCCTTTTTCTTTGACCAAATTCTTTACCATTAAAACTTTTAAAAATAATGATAATTAATTTATTCTAAAATAAAATAATAGAATGAATTAATCTCAAATTTAATATATAATTGAATTAAAGATAAATTTAAAATATATATATTTAACAATTACTTGTATATATGTAATTAAAGATAATTAGATTCTCTCTATTTTGTAACTAAAAATATGAGGAAAATGAATAGAATATATAGAAGAATAAATAATTAACAATTAACAATTAACAAGGGCATAATTATCTTTTAATTTAATATTTACTTAGTAAAAATGCCTAAAAAGGTTAGTGCAGTTTTCTTCAAACCTTGAGAGATTAAGTGGACATTTTTCAAATTATGATATGTTAGCTTTGAATCAATTATAGTTTTGATATAACTACAACTTGAAGCTAAATTAGCTTTGTCGCCACGTGCTATGCCTTTGAAACTTCGGATGATCTAAAGGGTTAGTGCGCTTAACTTAAAAATATATGATGGTTGGTGGTGGTCGAGCCTTTGAATTATCGCATGATCGAGATTTGGATAAGGCATAGTAATATGAAGGGGAGACAGACCATTAGACAAATCGCTTATCCAACTAGTCTCGAATGGCCATCAAGAAGTGGCATAAACTTGGAGTTACCATTGATCATTTTGAGCTAGGCAGGATCGGATGCCTATTGAAAATGATATTTCCAGGTAGAAAACTTGAAACAGTGATTTCAAGGTCTACAATGTCCAAAGATTCATTGGTTGGGTTCGGGAGTTGGTTATATGTAGGGAAGGATTAGTACCCCCACGACACTCAAAATTAATACCTATTAACTATGTCTCGCTTCGTTTTGGTTAAGTCGACTCCATTTATTCATTATTTGGATATAATTCCCTTTAATGAATGAAGTTTTGTAAATTGTAAATCTGAGTTTTGAAAGAAAATTTGTATCACCTATGCACCTCGAAGGTATGAGGAACATAGGGATTTTAGAGAAAATAATTTTTGGATTAGATTTTAAAATTTTAGATATTTCATGTCAAATACTGGAGAGATATTGACATGGAATATCACTTTGCAATTTTGAAATCGATTTTGAATCATGAACGCACAATGGTCCTTGTAAAGAGAAAAGTGCTAGTAAAACAAAAAAGAATATAACAAATTACATGAAAATAAACACAAATAAAAACATGAAAAATGAGGGATGATCAAAATATATCTTGTAGCTATCTTTGATTATTGAAAAATAACCAATGTAACAACTTTGAGATGTGGTTGGATTCAATGGTAATTTAAGGAACAAAAATAGGTTCGATTGGAGACTCGATATATCAAGGAGAGATTTTATATGAAATTAAAAAAATGAGGTTAAAGTATCCCTCAGAAGGTAAGGTTGGAGCATCCCTTATGGTAAAAATTTAAATATATTGAAAAGGAGTTTTGATTGCAGAGGAAATTCAAATTTTAAATAAAAAACAAGGTTGGAGTATCTCTTCGAAAAATGAGGTTAGAGTATCCCCAAAGATGAAAGTTCTTGATGTTTTAAGAAAATGATTAAGAATCTTAAAATAGATCCAAAAAATGTAAGTTTTGAGTTGAAAATGGGGTTGGAGTATCCCCTCGGAGTAATAGAGTTGGAATATCTCCACTAGAGCAAATTTTAATATGGAGGAAAGTGATATTTAGTATAAACTTAGTTTTTTTTTTTGTATTTTAGCCTTGATTCGAGTCTAAAGGGCTTGGGTTGTAAGGGAACTAATCAGATGGATTTTGAGATGTTCGAACATCTCTATAAGGGCATTTTGAGATTTAGGTTAAAAACAAGGGACAACATTATGTTATCCCTTTCCTCGAATTTATTTTGGGTGTAGCCGAAGGCTTTGGAGAGTAAATATGGTACCATTGGAAAGTCAACTCGATAAGGTTTAACGTAAAAATTTTCAAAAATCCTAAAAAATCATTTTCTAGGCAGAATTAATTTTTGCATATAGGTCTGTCTTGACAATGGCAACATGTACAAAGAAGGGCACCGTGGACTTTGGAAAAAATCATTTTGAAGTCACTCAGAATTGTTAAATTGCAAATAATGCTTTTTCATAAGGGAATTTTGTAAGCTCTTTGGGAAAAATATTTGAAAAGTTCTAAGAAATCATTTGGTGGGCCAAAATGGCCTGAACAAAATACTTTTTGTTGTTTCTAGCTGGTTCCAAATAGTAAAAGTTTGAAAAATCGTAATTCTTTTCATTCGAAATGATATGATGACAAACAAGACACCATTGGAAAGGTATTTCAATGCTTTTTAAGATAAAAATATCAAAAAATTTTGGAAAAATCATTTATGACTTGAAAATAATTTTCTAAACTCAAACTATAATGTTGCTAGAGTAAACGGGGAAGTTATTAGGCATTTTTGCGATTTTTCAAAGGCAAACTCAAGTCTAGGACATTCAAACATCCGTGACAAAAAGAGGCAAATTGCATGGGTGTCATGAATTCATTCCACAATCCCTGAGTAGTTTGGGATGATAAAATAACCTATTGGCCATATTATTAAAGAGGGTATTGGATTCAAGATCACTGCTTAATCCTTTAACAAAAAAAAGTAACATTTTATTCCATGAATCCAAACCTGGAAAGTTTAGTTTGTCCTCAAGATTGAAAGACCAATTTATGAAATCATCAAATCCATGCTGTTCTTTATTTATTGGAGGTAGCATGAACTTAACTTAGGGATTTGTTTTTGAAAATTAGATTTTTATAACAAACAAGCATGCATTTTGACAAATAAATTATGAATAAAATACAAAATACATAAAGATAAACAAGTATTACACATGCAAACACACAAAAATTACATTTTGACATGGAAAAGGTAGGAAAATGCAGAGAGATGATAAATATTTATGTGAAGAAAAGTGTGCTGGAGTTGTTAAGATAGTATTTTTATATTATGAGACTCTTTAAAATGTAAGAGAATGCATGAACATACTGAATGCATGTTAAATGTGTTAAACATATGAAAATAGATGAAACATAACATAAAATGCATAAATAAGAAGTTGTTTTGATGACAGAACGAAAAATAAGATATTTGGCCTACCATGCAACATCAAGGCATCAAAAGAACATCAACATCCTAAGACTACCACAAACAAGGTAGTAATGATGCATAAGAACTTTAGAAGGGTCATGGTAACATAGAAAGGTCATTAGGATGATGAAAATGTTGAAAAATCAAAAAATATGCAAAATCAAGTAGAAAAAATATATCGAAAGTTTTAAGCTTTAGCCTTTTCTTTAAGCAGCGACTTTGAACTCACATTTTTTAGGGTTGAACAACAAGAAAATGATGAAAATAAGGGGCTTTTTAGTTAGGTATGGATAAAAGGGAGCTTTGAAAGGGAAAATGAGTGAAATGGAGGTTTTTTTGGAAGACTTTTCATGGTGGTTTTAAAGGTTTCCAAGAATGGAAAAAAATTTCTTGGTTTTTTATGGCTGGGGAATATTGAAGGAATATCTAGAAATGGTGTTTTTCTGCTAAGAATGATTTTTTTAGTAGGGTCCCCCTTCAATTGAGTCTAAGGTTGGCTTATATAGCTATATGAATATAAAGAAAAAAATGAAAAAGCAAAGGCATTTTAGGGTTTTGGTGCATGTACTTCATGCAGAGATCAGGTACTGCACTCAGCTACAATGCAAACCCATTGGTTTGCTTAGTAAAAATAGTGGATCTAGGCTCCTTTATATAGCTGAGCATTGGGAAAGTTCAGTCTTACCTTTTGACAAATGGCATAATGTCATGAAATGTCCCTTGTTATTGGCTATTTGGGCCTCAAAATTTTTGTTAACTTTAATTACAAGCCTAAAGATGAAGCCTGGTATGAATTTTGATTATTTTTGGCACAAGAAAAATGTTTAAATCTGATTTTAAATTAGTGGTGCAATGGCTAAAAAATTGCTTGAACTAGGCAAAATGCCTTTATGTATCGATACAGATCATTATGTATTGATACACAAGGCAATTTTTACCCATGAGTATCGATAAAACAAAGCATGTATCGATACCAAGAACAAAAATTTGTTTCTAATCTTGAGACTTAAAGTTATGTATCGATACTTAATAAACTTGCAATAATATTGAAGCTTGTGTAGAGGTACATTTTGCCAATCATAACTATAGCTACTGTGAAGGTCTATATCAATACAATCATGGTGGGTATCAATACATCTCATTAGGTCTTGAGACCAAAGCCTTATTTATCAATGCTACAAATAAAAATTCAAAATTTTGACAATGCAAAAGCCTTCTATCAATACTTATGCACTGATATAACTTGCACGTACTTGTGGCTTCTTGACATCTGAATGACTCCAGTGATATCCCAAATATTGACCTTTAATGCCTTATTTTTACATTTTTCTTTAATGTGACCCATAGGCATTTTAGACCTCCCAAAAATTTTTTTCACTTGGCACTGTGTCACTAGGCACGTGTTGCCTAATAGTGACTAGTGACATAGCACTTGGTAGTTAACCTCAGTTTATTTTTATTTTCTTATTCTATCACCTTTAATTATGTTTTCGGATGCCAAAAATGACTCGGGCAAAATGGTGTGTCTATAAGCTTGTTATGGAAAAATGTTTTTGAAATTACCTTATTGATTCTTTCAAAAATAATGTTTTTATTAATTAATATCACTTAGAATATTTTTAAGATGATTTCAACCAAGTTACATGCCAAGAAAGTTGAGTTTATAATGTATGTTTGATGAATGTGTTGATACATAGTATTCAAAGTGTTGATAAAAATCGACACGAAATAGGTGTGTATCAATACAAAGGCTTGGAAGTAGGTAAGGTTGTGTGAAATCCTTTTTTGTATAAATATATGTGCTCTGGTATCGATACAACAAGCAATGTATCGATACCAAGCTTGAAAAATCAGCAAGTCTTGATACAAACTTCCCTGTATCGATACAAAGCCACATTTTTCAAACGTGTGTCAACACAAACGCTTTTAGTATCAATACAGGTGAAGCGTATTTGAAAGTTAAACCAAAATTTTCAAGTTTACAATAGTTGTACACCATATCAAACATCTTTAATGTTTATATGATCAATTGCAACTATAAATACAGGTTTTCAGCAGCTCTAAACAATTAAGAAGCAACAAAAAACCATATTCTGAGCATCAAAGATCACATTTTTCAATTTTTTATTATTCTCTTGTATTTCATAAGCTTATTTTGTGCACTTTCATCTTGTACTTAAAACTCTAGGAAACATTAGCCTTCTAGAGGTCTTAATCAAGTTTGCAAGCACCTTCATTCATATCACAAGAGGTTATAAATAGACTGAGTAAAGTTATTAAGAATTTAGGGTACACTTCTGATGGGGATTGTAAGGTTTTATCTAAACCTTCAAAAGATAAGGAGTTGCATGGTTATACCTTAGCCCTAAAGATTTCACTAGTGAATTTTGGGAATCACTTTGGCAAAGAAGTGCCAAAAAAATAGGATGTAGGCTTCTAGTTAAAAGACTAAACCTTTATAAATAATTTGTTTGCTTCTTTTATTCCTAACTCTTTTATATTTATATTTACTTTCAATTTTATTTTAAATTTTAATTAGTGTCAATAATTATTACAGAACCAATTCAGGCTCTCTTAATTCAGTTGATACTTTAAATTGACAATTGGTATCAAAGCTTATATCTCAAATTTATAGGTTTAACCACCTTGAAAAAAAATCTATTAAACTAAGAGGATTGCAGGTTCAACTATGGCACTTGAAGCTTCAAGAATTTCACCAAACAGAATAAGCCAAGATTAAGTCTGTCTCATGGCAATTAAAACAAATTTGAATGTTGTTAGACTTAAAGGCCATTCCATTGTAAGATTTCCACTCTTCAATGGTGAAAATTACTCTTATTGGAAGACAAAGATGAGGCTTTTCATTTAAGCCAATGATTACGAGGTACAAAGGGTTATCACCAATGGACCATAAATCCCTAAAAAAAGAGTGAGAGACATGGTTGTGCCTAAAAATGAAGTTAAATGGAATAAGGAAGATATAAAGATGGCATAATTAAATGCTAAGGCCATGTACACATTATTTTTATGCCTAAGGGCCAGAGGAATACGATAGTGTGTCCTTATGTGACAATGCCAAGGAAATATGAGACAAATTGGCAACCATTCATAAAAGAACAAATCAACTAAAGGAGTTAAAAATAAGTATGCTCACACTTGACTATGAGTTGTTCAAAATAAAAGAAGATGAGATCATCAAAAAAATGTCAAATAGGCTCACTGATATTCTAAACTATTTAAAGTTACTTAGGAAGACCTATCATAACAAAAGAAATTGGTGAAAATTTTGTTAAATAGCCTTCCTAGATCTTGGGAACAAAAGTTATAGCTATTGAAGAATCCAAGGACCCCAACACACTCTTCTAACCTATAAGATAAAATGAAGCATGGTTAAGAGCAACCAAAGAAAACAAACATTGCTTTCAAGTTAATAGTCAAAGTGATGATGATGATGATGAAACTACAAAGGAAGATGAGGAGATAGCCATGATGTTGAAAAGAATCAATAAGTTCATGAAAATGAACAAATCGAAAAGATTCTAGAAAGATAATATGTTAAAAAGGTAAAGCAAGCAAAAAAGAGATGGATCTTATTATATGCTATGAGAGTAAGAAACCAGGACATATCAAATTTGAATGTCTATTATTTAAGAAAAAAAATGTAAAAAAGTAAAAGAAAAAGGTTATGATGGCCATATGAAGTGATAGCGACATATTCGATGATAAAGAAGATGAAGTGATGAACCTACGTCTCATGGCTCTAGATGAGCTCTAGGTAAATATATACGTTGTGCATGTGGATGACCTATCACCATAAAATGTTTATTTTGCTACTCCTGATGAAATTGCATGGTTGTGGTATAGAAGATTAGGATATGCTAGCATGCATATGATTTTTAAAT
The DNA here is from genome assembly GCA_038381835.1 of Adansonia madagascariensis. Taxonomy (NCBI): domain Eukaryota; kingdom Viridiplantae; phylum Streptophyta; class Magnoliopsida; order Malvales; family Malvaceae; genus Adansonia; species Adansonia madagascariensis. The sequence continues at coordinate 17,345,685 of JBBYHL010000004.1, forward strand.
TATCAAAATAGGATATAATAGTTTAATTACGAAAAAAATTTAAGAGTGATAATATATGTGATGAATGGGAAAACTTCATTTACACCTATTAATGGTGTTTCAACCTCCAAAATACTACTACTTATTCATATTGATTTATTTAGTCCTACTAGGACATTGAGCATAGTGGTAAGCAATATGGATTTGTCATTATAGATGACTACTCTAGGTTTATATGAGTTATCTTTTTAAGCTCTAGAGATGGAGCATGAGAAAAATTCATTACTTTTTGCAAAACAATTTAAAATGAAACAAGGATATTCAATTTCGAGTATACAAAGTGACCATGGAAAAGAATTTGAAAATCTTAGCTTTAATGAATTTAGTAATGAAAATACTAATAGCCATAATTTCTTGGCTCCTACAACTCCTCCGCAAAATGGAATTATTAAGAAGAGAAATAGAACCTTGGCATAGCGGCTAGAATCATGCTTGTGAAAACAACTTGCCAAGATATTTTTGGGCAGAACCATTAATATCGCTTGCTATATTATAAATTGAGCAATGTTAGGCTTGTTTTAAAGAAACTCCTTATGCACTTTTCAAAGGAAGAATGCCTAACATTAGCTAGTTTAATTTGTTTGGATGCAAATGTTTTGTGTTAAATAATGGAAAAAACAATCTTGGCCAATTTGATGCAAAAGATGATGAAGGAATTTTTCTTAAATACTTTACAAATTCTAAAGCTTTTAGAGTTTTTAAGAAGAGATTTTAGTGGTTGAAGAATCTATTCATGTGATATTCGATGAAGTTAATCTTATTTTGAAAGAGGCATCTAAAGATAGTGATGTAGAAGTTTATCAAGAGAATTCGACCAAAGCATTACATAAGGAATAAGAACTAGAAGCCAAAGATCAATAAGCTCTAAAAGAAGATGAATTTCATGAGCCAGCTTGAGAAAAAAAAGAAATCATTTTAAAGAGTTGACTTATGTCAAAGATGGTAAGATTATTGTTGATCAAAACCAAAGGGTAAGAACTCGATCATCTCTCAGAAATACATGTAATTATGTAGCCTTTCTTTCTCAAATTGAACCTAAAAATATAGACAACACCTTAAGTGATGATAGTTGGATAATGGCCATGGAAGAAGAGTTAAATTAATTTAAGAAAAGCAAAGCATGGACTTTAGTTGAGAGATCTAGTGACTATCATGTTATAGGTACTAAATGGGTATTTAGAAATAAACTACATAAGCATGGAACAATAATAAGAAATAGAGCTAGATTAGTGGTTAAGGGTTATCATTAAGAAGAAAAAATTGATTGTGATAAAACTTATGCCCCTGTAGCTAGATTAGAAGCCATAGGATATTGTTAGCATTTACATGTTAAAATAGTTTTAAATTGTTTCAAGTGGTTGTTAAAGATACTTTTATAAATGGTTTTATAAATGAAGAAGTATATGTCAAGCAACCCTAGGTTTTGAAAGTTCAGAATTTCCAAACCATGTTTTTAAATACAAAAGCTTTTTATGGTTTAAAGCAAGCTCTTAAAGCTTGTTATAAAAGGTTTTCAAAGATTTTGATTTAAAAAGGTTTTACTGGAGGTAATGTAATAAAACATTTTTTATAAAAGCAAAACGCAAGGACATTCTTATAGTACAAGATTATGTAGATGATATTATATTTGGTGCTACTAATAAATCTCTTTGTCAAGAATTGTTTAAGTTTATGCAAAGAGATTTCGAAATAAGCATGATGGGAGAATTAATATTTTTTTTGTGACTTCAAGTTAAACAATGGAAGGATGGCATATTAACCAATCAAGCTAAATATATAAAAGAATTGCTTAAGAGGTTTAAGATGGATGAAATGAAACTATGTTGCACACTTTAACAAAGCTTGAGAAAGATGAAGGATGTGAATGTGTCAACTCTAAAATTTCTAGGTATATAACAAGTTCATTGCTTTATCTTACTACAAGTAGACCTGATATATTGTTTAGTGTCTGCCAATTTGCAAAATTCCAATATTCACCTAAGGAGTCACATTCAACTACTATAAAAAGAATAGTTAGATATCTCAAAGATATTCTCAACTTAGGCTAACCGTATCCAAAAGATTCATTTTTTACTTTACATGTTTATTTTGATGTAGATTTTGGTGGATGTAAAATTGATAGAAAAAACACTTTAAGAACTTGTCAATTTCTTGGAAATATGCTTATGTCATGGTTCTCTAAGAAACAAAATAGTGTTGCTTTGTCCACAGTTAAAGCTAAATATTTATCTGTAGGAAGTTGTTATGCTCAAGCATTGTGGATAAAAAAACAAATAGAGGATTTTGGAATTGCCATGGACCATATTCCTATTAAATGCAAAAATACTAATGCTATTAATGTTACCAGGAATCCAGTTCAATACTCTAGAACAAGCACTTAGAAATAAGACATTATTTGCAAAAAAATGATATAGTTCTGGAGTTTATTGATGCCTTGCACCAATTGGATGATATTTTCACTAAATCACTTGAGAAGATAAATTTTGCACAATTAAAAGAGAACTTGGTTTTACCATAATATGTGGTTGCTTGAATGATTCTTGATGGTAGTTTATGTTTTTACGATGGTTGAATATGATTTAAAATGTTTTTGATGATTGTTCACACTTGTTGCATAATAGAATGAGTTTGTAGTAAATTAGGCTACTTGTATCAATACTTTGTAGGCAAAATGACTTGGTGCTTCGATATAGCCATAGCTTGTATCAATACAAGCTGAAAAATGCTCTTAGTATCAATACCACATTCTTGGTATCGATACAGAACCTAAAAATGTTCATTGTATCAATACAATGTTCTTGGTATCAATGCAAACTCTTTTGTATTGGTACTAGCTTGAGTTATAGGCTTTCTTCACATGCAAAACACATTTTGCTTAAGCCAAAAAGCACCGTTCATCAAAATTTTCTCTTTAAACACATATTACCAACAATCAAAACTCACTAAATCAATCATTGCTTATCAAAATCTTGATTTATAATGGTTCATAATTATCAAATTCATCATTTCTTATAAAAAATTCCCATTAACATCAATATATCATTAAATTCGAAAGTCTTCATTCTTCAAACCCTAGCCTTTCATCTTTAGAATCATTCAAACTTGTTGTAACTTTTTAAAATTCTTTTGTGCTTCACCACTTTCAAACCATAAACCTTGTGTCTAGTGCCTTAGTTTTTGAATCATCTCCAATTTCATCAAATTTGTCATTCTAAACTTATGCCACTAGGTTTTTGATAAGAAGCATCTCTTAAGCCTTTCCTAGACCAAGACAAGGCCACTTGGCCATATAGCCTAGACACGACCTATACACCTTGTCCAACCTGGCCACCCTTATAAATTAACTCCAAAGTAATCCAATCACTGTCGAAAAACCTCAAACACATTCCCAATACTTGTCTTATCTTCCAAACACTCTCAGCTAATGAATCAACATTTAAAATCTAACCCATCACCAAGTGCTCTATAGAAATCCTCAAAGAACCTAGCATTTCATTATGCCTCCTAGAACCAAGAGGATAACTTGTCATGTGGGTCAACAACATTTGCCTTCACTTCTATCGCATAACACAAACCCCATATTTAAAACCCTACCCTGGATGACTCTTACTTCTGAAATGCTAAGGCCCAAAAGCATTTCAACAACATCTAAACCCAAATGCCCATTCAATCTTGTTGACTCATTAACATGCCTTTCCTTTGATCCATAAACTTTCTTTACCTTCAAACATTTGACTCTTTCGGATGGACCATTTTTTTTATCTCTCAATGTACCTAGATGTGAAAACCTCGTATGAGCATTCTTTAGTAATGCCATACTACTTGTCATAATGATGACCAAGCTATAGCCATTTGATCATATCTTATTGGTCAAAATCTTGTTATTAACCAAGCATCCATTGCCACCGTGTTTGGTTTTCTAGATAAGGGTGAAATCAAAGAAAAAACTAGACTTGCTACCTTACCTACTCAAGATGACAGAGTTACTCTTCTTCCACCTATAGATCACCTTTTCCACCTTATCATCACCCCTGTTATCCACCTTTACAGCATAAACTATGTCTTTATTAGTGAGGTTGACTATTGCTGGATACTTGTTGTTAGCCATATTAGCTTTGAATTAATCTCAGTTTTGATATAACTAAAACTTAATCTTAATTAGCATAAGTTTAAATATTTTCAAGATTAGTACTTTTTCATGAAATATTTTGTAAACACTTTGAAAAATACTAGAATGTGTTTTAAACTCTTTCAAGAACTCAAAAATATGTCCTTAATATATATTTTTATATAAAACACTTTTTAGATAAGTTTTACATGTTTTAGAGCTAAGAAAAATCATTTTCTAAAGAATTTTAAAGGGATGTATTGAGACAATGCATAAATGTATCAATGCTATGTTTAAAACTCTTAAATGTTTCGATACAAATTAGTATGTATCAATACAATGCAGTGAGTATCGATGCACACCCTGTATGTATTGATACATTGCTTGGCAGTAGCTAAGGTTTGGTTAAAATCCCTGAATGTACAACATGACAAGTATCGATACTCAGCTTTATTGTATCAATACAATAGCCTTGCAACGGTTATATTTTCAACTCATGTATCAATACTCTTTGTATTGTATTGATACAACATCATGAGGAATAATAGAAAATGACATTTATGAAGACTCTAATGGCTATAAACATGATCAAGGCTATAAATAAACCACTCCAACAACTTTAACAAAAAGAACCAACTGATTGAGCTTAAAGTTAAATTTTTCATTTTTTCATCTTTTTCACTGAGTAGTTCATCTTTGTATAGGATTAATTCTTCCTATTTTTGTATTCTTCATTTTTTATCTTTAAATACATATTTTCCTTGAGCCAAAATTTTTGTAAACACCTAACCTTTAGAGGTTTTATTTGTTTACACTAAAATCCTTATAAAAAGGGGATGTTCTTACTTAGCCATTGAAAAGTAGAGAATGTTTTCACTTAGCCTTTAAAAATAGTGAGAGAGGGTTCTATCTTAACCATAAATGATAAAGGGTAGAGGTTTCTATCTTAGCTTTGAAAGATATGGAGTGTAAAGGTTATACGTTTTTCTTGAAAGGTGGACAATTCAAGTTAGTGAATTGTAGAAATCCAAGGCAAGTGAGGTTAAAGTTGAGGACGTAAGCAATCGATGTTGAACCTCTGTAAATCATTGAGTTTGCTTCTCTTTCCCTTGTCTTTAATTGTTTATTTCTATTCACTAACTTGCACTCCAAAAGTTTATTGTTTAGATTTCATAATTTTATTTATCACAGTTTTAATTTACCAAAGTTTTGAGAAATCAATTCACCCCCTCTTGATTTCATTCACCACTAAAAGGTCTAACACATATGATCTAAATCGATAACCATCCTAACCTTACTTACTTTATCTTTGCTAATCTCGTGATGTGCATCAAAGGTTGTTATAGTATTTTACATAGAATGGCATTGAGCTACTACCTTGAGGCTCAAGGTCTCAACATAAATTGTGATCCTAACATTAAGTGCAGCACTTACAATTACATTTAACAGAAGTCCATGGAACTTATGAGATGCTTTGGTAAGTGTGCCAACTTTTGCCCGATAGCTAAAAGACAACCGTTACCTTAGCAGCCATAACAACAACCATTACCTCAGTAGCCACAACAACAAATCCCTATCATCGATGCTCTAATAGCCTTAAATGTCAGGCTAGAACATGCAGTGAAACCTAAGCATACTATTGATATTGGGCATGATGTGCCCATTCCACATTTAGGTGATACCTTATTTTCTATACCCATGGACATTCACACAATGTATGAGTCAATTATGGGTCACTTCAATGTGTGGGACTAGCACTTTGCTAACATTACTGCTCATCTTAACATTTTTCAACAAAGTCAATAGGAATTGACTGTGATGTTCCATGTATATACTGGCACTATCCCTACTGCATATGAACTTTTGTTGCATTCTGTCATACATTGCACCATTTATGTAATTAATTATTTTTGTGCAAATTATGTGAATAATGATTGTTTAATGATTCTGATTGCTGTGAATCAATATCTTCGTTTTGTATAACAAAAAAAAGGGAAAGATAGAAATAAAATTACTATTTACTACAAATTTGCTATAAAAAGAAGAGGATGTTGCTAGAGCAAAAAGAGGAGACCAATTGTTTCTTGAATGATATATATTTGGACTAACATGCAACTATAAATAGTGGTTGTTAGCAGCTTCAAACAATCAAAAAGCAATAAGAAACCATATTTTGAGAACAAAGATCACATCCTTTAATTTTTCATTATTTTATTGTATTTTAATAAGCTTATTTTGTATACTTTCATCTTGTGCTCAAAACGCTAGCAAACACTAGGCCTTCTAGAGGTCTTAGTCAGTTTGCAAACATTGTCATTCATATCACAAGAGGTTATGAGTATACTGAGTGAAGTTACTTAAGAATTTAGGGTATAATTCTTAAAGGGATTGTAAGGTTCATCTAAGCCTGGAGTTGTAAGTTTATACCTTAGCCTTAGAGGTAGAGTTTTTCACTAGTGAATTCCAGGAATCAACTTGGCAAGGAAATGCCCAGAAGAGAGGACATAAGCTCTGAGTTGAAGAGCTAAACCTGTGCAAGTTGTTTGTTTATTTTTTTTATTCTTAACTTCTTTATATTTGCATTTACTTTCAATTTTATTTCAAATTTCAATTTCAGTCCAGAATTTTTACAAAACAAATTCACCTCACTTTTGGTTTCAATCAATCCTTTGAGCTAACATAGTACCAAATGTAATTTCTATTAAATCTTTAGAGGGTTTTTGTGCACTTTAGAATAAAAAACATTAATGAATTTTTAGTTTTTTTAAATAAATTTTTATTTAAATAATATAAAATATATTTTAATTTCAAAATACTTAAAATATTTTATTTTTTTATAAAATTACTTTGTAAAAAAAGCTACCTACTCATATAATGGTGTGTAGGATCTAGTGATAACTATATCTGTCTAAAAGTGTGAACAACCAACTAGGTGTCGTAAAGTCAAATTTTCACTTTATAACTAATAACACTAGATTCTAGCATTGACATAAGTTTTGATATGGATGCAAAAGACTATGTTCCCTCTCTCAATCCTAGAATCTTCGATCATTATGCCTTTTCCTTTTCCTTAAACAATGATTCTTTTTCATTCTATCCTTCCTTTTACTCCATGAATCATTGCCTCGACCACATTATCTGAATTTTTTAACCGCAATCTTTTGCTGTAATATACTTATTATCTCAAGGTTCCCTTACTTGAGTGTATCGCTAATGGTGCTAGCCAAGGCATTTTCATGTTGCATGACTACAGAGTTCTCTACCCTAATTGCACTTTTCACATCAAGGTTTGATACCACCCATAGAAGGATACCCAATTTAGCAATTTTTTGAAAACAATTAAAGCACTGAATGGTAGCTATGGGCTAGTAGTGAAAGTAAGGCAATCATATTCAAAGATTGCACGAGAAAGGAAAGAAAAAAGATAGGACATCATTTATAGAGTCACCAGTATTATTGTCAAATGGGAATATGGTGGTAATATATATGGTGGGGAATAAAGAAAGGCGAGTATAGTGGGTTTAAGGATGGAAAGATCAAGTGTGAAGATTCATTTTGAGAATGGTACGTTTAATGAAAGGGGTTTTGGCACTACAGGTTTATATGTGATGGATGTCATAGTTGGCACTATGCATCAAAGGACCAAAACATATCAGAATGATGCAGAAACCACGATCGTCAATTAGTATGAATTAAAGAGTAGGATTATGGTAGTGAAAACTGATATGAAAGTGGAAACCACTACAATGAGAGAGTCAAGAGAGGTTACAATTATTTAGAAATGCTGACATAGTAGTATTATATAGTTAGTAATAATCAATTGTCAACTGCTTTTTGAATGTAAATGATTCAAATGGTTATATACTATGATGTACTTTATTTTTGCAATATGAATTACACTACCAGTTATTTCCTTTTTCATTCTCTTATTTCTTCTTTTAGTTTGCTTTTGCCTTTTCATTACATAACAAACTGGTATTAGAGCCCCCTAAATCCATTCAATCTGGGTAAGATTAAAAGAAATCTATTGCAGAAGCTACAAATTTGACCATGCTTCAAGCACAAGTTTAAATATAGTTAGATTCCTTAAAGTTTGCTAATAAGTGAGTTCCTCATTAGTGGGAGGATCAACAAAAAATCATTAGTGCTAAATTCATGAGAAGATAAGGATTCATGGAAAAGATACAAAAGTTGCTAGCTAAAAAAGAAGTACACAACTTGTCAAAGTCAAAAGCCATTACTCATTTCCAAAACAATTATTCATCCCATGCTTCTAGATCCAAACTAAAAGGCAAGACTTATGACGAGGTTCTAGTGATAGATGAATAAGGTACATTTGGGATGAAATTAAGAGTCTACGAGTATGAGTGGCCTATAAATTTCAACTATTAGAGATTGCCAAGATTCATCCAGCACATCATGTATGCTTTCTTAAAAAGAAAGTAGGACTAAAGGCTATTCCTACCATTAGTTGTATCGAGGTAGTTAAAGATAGTATGCCTTTAGTTGATCCTATTGCTATTCTTAACAAGATAATTGTTAAAAAGGGTAATCAAGTAGCTATTTAATTGTAAATCGAATAGTACAATTTGGGAACTAATAACGGTACTTGAGAGGTTATGTTGTTCTTAATTCACAGTTTCCACACTCTATTCCTTAGGGACAAGGAGTTTTTAAAAGTGGAATGATATGATGGATGCAATAGCTAGTACCATGGATTAAATGAACACAAAATAGTAGAAGAATGTAGAGATCATGATCGTTAATTAAAATGAACTAGAGAGTAGTATCATGGTTGTGAAAGTTGATGTGAATGAGGGAATCACTACAATGAGAGAGTTATAAGAGGTTATAGTTATTTAGAGATGCTGATGATACTATTATATAGTTAGTTATAATTAGTTGTCAACTAGTCTTGAATCTAAAAGATTTATACAATGATATACTGCAATGTACTCCATTTTTTAGGATATGAATTAAACTACTAGTTATTTCTTTTCTTATTCTCTTATTTTTTCTTCTAGTCTACTTTCACTTTTTTATTCCATAATATTATAATGGGCTTTATTTATAAAAAGTTTGTCTAGCTATCATTTTGCTTGCATATTTTAATTTTAATTGAGAAAACCTACAAGTCTTTTTTTTAATTACATATATTTTTGGAATATAGTAAAAAAAAGCCTTGATTATTTGGTAGAAAACGTTATGCACAAGCAAAATATAGTACATTTCTCGATAGTAGAAAAATGGTGATGATATAAACCCATGGATTCACTTCTCATAATTGAACATTCTTTAGTTCTTTCTTTTTTATCCCAAATAATTAGAAGTCATGAAGAGAAACATTCTCTTCAAGAACCATTTTTGCATCCTTAACCAAACTTTTTCTGTTATAATTGCTTGCATTTAGTGAAAAATAACGATGCAAGGGATATATAATCTGGTTCAGAAGGTGGTAACATTAGCCAGGATTCAGCCCTCTAAAGCTGTAGACACTACTTTCTCTCTAACAAAAGGAAGAAAGGCATGTGGCTTCTTTGTTAATAGATTAGATAGATAATTTTTTACCTTAGGAGAAAAGTAGCTCTGCAAATGGCTTCACTTCTATATTAAATTCTGATATTAAATGCCTCCTTTGTTAACATATGGAACTCTAGTTATTTCTCATTTATATTATTGTATGTATAAAGTCTAGTGAAGGAAATCTCGGGCTCATCCATATTGATATAAGCATAAAAATTTAATTAAAATTAAACTTATATAGTGGAATTAAATAAAGAAACACTTAAATTTCCCCAGGATCTTAGGAAGAGATGTACATGTGATCTAAAACATAGATCTATAGAAATCATACCTATTTAGAGACTCATAACTCTAAGTGCGTCAATCCCTCCACGAATGCACCATATGTAAATTATTATGATCTCTTTTTATGGCAAAAAAAGCGCAAGTGTACTACCTCTAATGGTGATCCACATAGATGCCTGTAAGTGCCTCCATGAGGTTCAGTGGTTTTTTGGTGCAAAGCAAAAGCCTTAGCTAAAAGATATATAGTCAATAGGTTTAAATATGAAATGATTCAAGAATAATACCCATGCCTATTGTGCTAAAAAGGATAAAAAAACTCCATAAGGAAGTGGTTTTTTTAGATGCCAATAAATGGACCTAAAAATGATAATTCTTGATCTTGATTGATTCCACTAAGACAGAAAATTGATTTTCCACCTTCGTAGTGATTAAAAACATTTTTAGATCACCCGAAATACTAATTGACATAAAAGAGGCTTAAAAAAGTAGAAATTTTGGGATTTAGCCAATTTGAGAACTATTGTAAAAAACTAATCCGTCAATGCTAGAAAACTATTTTTATATTTTGTTGTGTCAAGAATGATTCAGGAACACTCGAAAAAGCCATAAAAATGCAAAGAGAGCTTAAAGAAACCAAATGTTATGAAAAAAGTCTAGGATTAGCGCTTAAGGTCTCTTTTAATGCTTACTGTTAGCAAAAAAGCCTTAATAATATATTTAAACACACCTAGGCTAGGTCAAGCATGACAATTGGGTCAATAGAGCCTATTACTAACATATCTCTAAGGTGGCCTCATTTTGAAGTGTTTTTTAAGCTAATTAAAGCTATTTTAATTAGCTTATCCAATATTAGATCTTAATATTAACTTATTAATATTTTAGCCTAATAGCACACCAAAGATAACCATTACATGCACCAAGCCCAACTTGGAGCAGTTCACAACTAACCTCTCGTGACTTGATAATTATGGCTTTTGGCCTAATTCTTTTAATTTACATGTTAGATAATTTAAATCATAATTAAATTTTCTAGCCCAAGTAAAACAATTTTATTTCATGTAAATATTATTAAAAAATTATCAAATAGTTATTTAATTTTCTAAATACAATTATTCAACTTTATTTAATAATATCCTTAAAACCATGTCTATAAATAGACATTGTTTTGATAAGACATTCTGATCTTTATTGCCATATTAAGACATCTTTAATTAGATTCTATAAATCTAATTTATGTCTTAAATTATTATAATTAAACTAATTCAATTAAGTCTTCCTCATTATTTTTTTTATTTAATTAAGTCGTATTTAATTAAATCTCGATTTTAATCTAATAGATCATCTTATTGTGCATGACCCATTAGGCTTCCATTATAACAACAATAAATATAATCACCCAATTAAGTGTATTTATATTTATAGACCAAGATTGGACTCTGGCAAGCCATTAAGGCCACCTAATATGCAGGAAACATCAATATGACCTCTTTAAGAAACCTTTCAATAACTAACCTCTCAATGTACTTCAGTCATTTCACCAGATATCCTAGAAAGATCACAAGCATGGTGTAGTCTCTTCTTATGTATCAATCCATATTAGTTCTTATAGCTTTTCGTTAACCTTATGAATTTAGGGAAATAATTTCTTTTAAATTCATTATGCATTCACCAATAACATGATCAATTTAACCAAAGCCAAGAACATATGAAATATATCACTAATGTCACTCAGAGTGGTGAATCCTCTCTGGATCACTTATTCGCCTATCATATGATTTATGTCATATCCAACATACCCTAGCTTAAGCATCTATCCATTATGGACTTGTTTTAGATAAATTAAAGTATAACTTGTTTCAAATAAATTAAAGTATGACACTCCTCATACAAGATGACCTGGTATCAAAAGTTTAAGGGCCAATGGTATGTGAGAACATATTCCATAATCGCTTGAGTGACTTATACCAAAGGGAGTTCTCATACAGGCTATGTTCAGCAAACTTGTTTTCATAAAACAAGCACCTATATGCTATCCCTAAGTATCTTTATACTTCAACTTCTATGAGATCAAAGAGTTGCATGCATCAAATGTATGGAGGCTTAGCATGTGCTAGTCTTTATGCATTATCAATGCCCTATCTTGACAATATGATGACTAGGAATGTTTTTAGAAGCACAGCTTTGATGTGTAATGATTTTATCATTGTAACTCATTACTAACTTTGCAAGGCCATTGTGGTTATAGGCTTTATCTAATTAGTGTTTGCATGATTACCTTTCATGCCACTAACATTAAGGAAAATTTTGAATCATTAACATAAGTGATTGGTTTGCAATATTAACTATTATATGCCTCATCCAATTCGGTTGGCTCTAGGGCATATACTAATATCTCCCACTTGCAGTAAGCCAATCGTTAATGCATCCAATGCAAAACTCTTTTGATTAGCACTTATGTCTTAACTTAGACAAAGCTTTAGTACTGTTGTGAGAATATGTTTCGATTATATTCATGGTAATCTCATTATCAAGGTTATTAACTCTTTGGATCATAATGAGACCCGAATTCCTATCATTTGGCTCAGTTGTTGCTTTAATAACTATTAGGAATCTTTATCAGCTTATAAGCCAATGACCCAACTCTTTTTGTGAGCCTAAGCAAAAGAGTTTATTTATGACTTTTAGGTATAAATGTGCAATCTTCTCTAGCTTGGAGCACTTCCAAATAATTGCATTTTAACATCATGACTGTTTGTCGCTAAGTTAAATTATGATCTTCAACTTTTAAGGAATCATAAATGCCTTTCACTAAATCCTACATATATACATTTAAAGGGAATTGGATTCAAAAACTATTTATGAATCTTAGAAGTTATAGGCCATTTAGTATTCTTAATACTATTATATGTTTGAGAATAATAAGACCATAATGTAGAACAAATTCTATGATTAATGATTTATTCAATGAGGAATAAATCTAAACTCAGCATCGAATACCAGTAATCATCCTGAATTGGCATGTAAATGCCAAAAATAAATATCTTATATTTATGAATAAATTAAGATTATGTTTCAAAAACATTAGTAAAGAAGGCAAGCTTTAATCAACACCAACAAGGTTGCCATTTCTTATGGTCCATCTTTATTACTTTTTTTTATTTGGGCCTTATAATATGTCATACATATTTAAGCACTAACTTTTGAGTATCTTATACCAAGAGAATTAATCCTTATGTATATTTAACATTGAAAGTTTTGTAAGTTTCCTAATTTTGATCATATCAAAATATTACCATGCAATCTTTACTCTATTAATCTAGCTCTCCACTATGTTGGCATATTCCTTTATCATTTCCACTATCTTTCTTCAAAAGAAAGTATATGGACAATGCATGGATCATTATCCATCTAAAGTGCTCAAGTCTAGAAATACATTCTATCGTATGAGGCCTAATTAGACTACTTTTTGACATCTTGCTTAAGAACAATTCTTTGGAGATGTTGAACCTCTTATTAGGATTATGTTATTGAAGAGTTCTTTAAGGATTCAGATGATTTCATGAGCTTAAATACTACTTGCTCCTTTTGGAGTTCAGACCTCAAATTGCGTATCATCATAATGTGGCTTGATCATGGTCATCAACATGATCTTGATAGACTGGCCTTGACCAAGTAGGCTATTCCTAGATATGCTATTTAATATGGACCTAGTCAATTAAGTCTAGCCCATTAAGCTTATTAGCATCATGTATGCTAACTTACCGATAGGTTATTAGTCATGTTGTGTTTATATCCATTATGAACCAAAACATTTTGTAGTTAATAATTTGCAATTTCAATCATTAAGTAAGGTTTTACAACTTTATTGATTTTTCTCATTATTTTATTGACATTATAGCTCTCAACTATAATACGAAAAGTTTAATATTTGAACTTTCTTAAAAAGTTAGGCATCCCTTTCATCCTTCCATGACCGTGGGAATAGCCTAAAAAGACACCAAAGAACTAATTAGGTAGGTAACATAGCTTACCAATTGTATCTCTAAGCAACTTCTAGATCAGTTAGGTGGTCACTCTTTACCTAAATGCATCATATGCATTTCACCTAACCATTGCCTCTAATGACATGGGGTCAAGTTTATAAGCATCGTGACAACACATCTTTAGTTGAGTAAGACCTGTTAATCATAACTCACGCAACTCGGGCAAATGTGGCCATAGAGATAACCTAACAAATCCTTGCTGTCAAAACTCAGGTATCTTGTTATAATTAATGGAAGGCATTTGATCATGCTTAGGCATGGACTTAATATTTTATAAAAGATTTTTATCATTTATCTTAATTCTCATTGCTTTGTTTGTTTAGCATGCTTAGCATTTATTCAATCATATGTCACATACATATAAACTCAAAAATAAATCTAACACATGTAATCATCCTAATGATTACTGACTTTATTATCTAGTTTTCTTGAGCTATTAAGAACTATTTGGTTAAATTCCCAGGGATATCATACAATGTCTTTGCAAGTCTTAAGGAGGATCTCCTCCATCCTTTCTTCTTGGCACTGTCTTTTTTACATCTAGGATTTATATAAATTCTAATCTTATCCTAATCCTAATTCTGCAAGTCCTATGTAATTATTACGTATCTTTGTATGAAACCTCGAGTTACATTCGCGGGGAGTTAAGTGCAAAGAGAATTTACAATCCAAAATTAATCTATCCCTATCTTATACTAATCCTAAATCTACAAATCCTATGTAATTATTACATATCTTTTAAGAAACCATGAGTTACATTCAAGGAGAGTTAGATGCAAAGAGAATTTACAATCCAAAATTAAAAGAGAAAGCAGGGTTGCAGACCCTATTTATTAAAATAAATAACAAAAGAAAAATTCAACCATCCATAACCTACTAAAGTCTAGTCCGTAATCATCCTTATGCTAACATAATCATTTTATAGGCATAATATTAAATAAGCATAGCAAATATCACTTGGTGATCTTGTGTGTCTCTTCAAATAATTTGAGATGATTTATTAAATTATTTAATAATTTTAGTTCTTTAATTAAAACATTTTTAATTAAATTCTAAACTTTTAGGAAATTTGTCTTAAATTGTTTATTACTTAACTTTTAGGTTGTTAGTCTTAATTAAGACATTTTTTAACTTTTATATAACTTTTTTTTGTTTGAACAAACCAATTTTAGGAAACTTGTTTTCTAAAAATAACATTTGAAGACATTAAATTAGACATTACCTAACTTTTTGGTTGTTTGCCTTAATTAAGATATTATCTAACTTTTAGATATTTTTGTCTTAATTGAGACAAATTATTTAACATGTAATATTTCCTAAACCATTTAGAAAATTAGTTTCCAAATTTTCAAAGTTTTAGTAATTGATCGATATTTAATTTAATTAAGAAAACAAATTTCTTACATGATTAACATTTACTCTAATCATATTAGAACAAATCCTACTTCAAGTAGGATTAATTATTTAAAAATTTTCAATTAAACAATTTAATTGAATTTTAATTATGTACTTATTATATTATCCAATTCATATCTTAAACAATTTAAGAAAATTTAT
>JBBYHL010000004.1:17365578-17376188 GCA_038381835.1 Adansonia madagascariensis
AAATTATGTTTTTAATATTTAATTAAATTATTAAAAGAATATTAAAATAAAATTCATTATTAAAGTTTTTGATTTATTAAAAATTATTTACTTATAACTTCTTCATATTTATTTTTAGTATTAAATTCAGGTTCGGGTTCGAGTTTTTTCAGGTTCTGGTCATTTCGGGTTCGGGTCATTTCAGGTTCAGGTCATTTCGGGTTCAGGCTATTTCGGGTTCAGGCCATTCAGGTTTAGGTTTTTTTAGATTCGAACCATTGACTTTTTAATCAAATCAGGTTTAATTCGGATTCAAGCTCAAATTTTTTCGAAAAAATTTTCTGATTCAGGTTCATTTTGCTACCTCTACTTTTGACCCTTTTTCATGAAACCTTTTGGGGAGTAGCCTAGTCTTTGGAATGACCACATTTATTTTTATGTTCCTCATAGTCATCCTTCTTGTGACAGTGGTATTTGTCCTTCACACCATCTTTATCATGAAACTGCTTCTTTTACGTGTCTTTTCATTTTTGGCTAAAGTAGTAGTTGGGATGATAGGTGGACTAGCAACAAGAGTGGAATAGTAAGCCCTTTAAATTTTGATGCCAGGTAGAGCAATTGTGGCTTGCTTCTTAGTTGGAAGAGCTTCTTTGCTAGGATCTATAATCCGCTTCCCCTTCCCCGTCTTGATTTTCTCCAGCAGCTGCTTTGTCGATATTTGCTTGGTCATATCTGTAAAAGAGAAGAACATTCGACAGAAGTCCGTAACATATTTGAGGAAGAAATTGCTAACAAAGTAAACAAGCTCACCTAATATCCTATAGAGCAGCCTACTTAGCTGTGCCAGCACCATTCTTTTCCCCACCACTCTTTTATGTGGAAGATAACAAATCCTTCTCATAGATACTAGTAAGCTCATCCTGTCCAAAATCATCCTCACAAGCCCCATCAACTCCACTCTCACTAGTGCTGGGCTGTCTAGGTTTACCATAAGGGTAAATGTAATAGCAACCTCCAAATGGGTAGCGAAACGATTGGTACAAACCTCTTTGAGAGCTGCTGATTCAAAGGAATATCAGTAGCTAAACCACCTTCCTTAATACTATAGGAACATACGGCTCTAATGGACCACATATCACTCACTACGCTCGAGTTTGGTAGAGAAGGCTTTGCAGATATCACAAGTACAATGCTTGGGGGCTTAATATTTGCACACAAAAATGCCACAACTCGTTAGCCACTTGTACAAGCTATGATGTGCTATGTGCTACAGCTCAATCAGCTTGCCACTCACTAAGAGTACCAACACCCTTGACCCTAAAAGGGCCAACACTAGATCTAGCAATTGAAGGCTTGCACCATCCACCTCGAGTATCCTTGCTGAAGGAGGATTAGTAATAGGCTCATTCCTTCCTAGAAGAGTTGCTAAGCTGACGAGTGTCGCTAAAACCCTATTTAGGTCTTATTCGTCCAATCAGTAATGGTAGATGTTGGTGTCGGTCCTAATTTGTTTCCAATTATGGTATGGAAAAATTTTATCGATACTGCTTTTGTTCATCATTGATAGCTTCTCCCTTATTTTCTTTGGGAGTTAGAGCAAGTCAACTTAAAGGCCATGACTCCACCTTTAGCTTCATGGTGAATAACTTGGAGCTAATGATACAGAAGTTGGAAGGCAAATATGTCACTGCCTTCTTTATGAGCAACGACAGGCGAAAGAAGCCTTTAGCTTCTTGATATTGTACAAATCTTGCAGCATAGAAAAGTTTGGAGGATCCTTTCTTATGTAAAAATTGACAAGTATGCCAACATAGAAGACCAAGCAACCCTCGTCAGTTGCAAAGCCCTCCAAACAGGGAGCAAAGAGGGGATATAAAGGCAAACGGAATCCACGCCTGAAAGTGTGAGTACTAAAACACTTACGTCAGCCCCATTCGAGCACGTGACTAGGAAGTTATGACGTGTAAGGCACATAAATATAGTACCGATAATTGGGGACCTCACTTTTCTGAGTCCTGAGTACTACCTACATCTTGTCCTCGTTGATGTTGATGCGCGTAGAGTTAGCTTTTGAAAGTGGATAACGAAATTTTAAAATTTTCTAAAATAGGTTGTATTAGATCGTAAGATTATGCATTTAGTTAATTTGATTGATTCTATTAAAAAATTTTAAATTGAATTAATTAATTTAGTTAGAGGAACTGATCAAATTGATTAATTTTTTTTACTATAATCGAATTAACCAAACCAATCAAATTTCGATCGGTTAGTTTGATCAAATCGGTTTTATTGAGTCTTGGGCTAGTGAATTGTATATTTGGTTTAGGTATCGGTTTAATTAGGCTATTAATATATATAAATCTATAATTATTAAATATTAAATATTAAAAGTTTAGTTAATTCAATTAATAATTTTACTAACCGATAACTGACCGAATTAACTAAATAAATTGACATAAAAAACTGACATAACCATCAAACTAACTTAATCAAACCGAATTAACCAAATTCTATCAACTAAGTCAGTTAAGTCGGTTTGAATTGACTTATGCCTAGTCTTATTAGATTATGTTGTCATACATAATAAAATTATCATAATCAATTACCTTAGTTGTAGATTTGCATATGTCATTTAAGAATTTCTAATGTAGATCTATGTGAAAGCTTCAATCAATTATCCTTCTTCACTATTCTTTAATTCTCAGATAGAATGTGTGCACTCTTTGTCTCGATCAACTCTGAATTCGTACGGCTTGATTCCCCTTTAAAATCATTTTTGTGCCAATAGGTTAAAATCATGAGATTATATGATTAGAAACCTAGGTGATGCAAATGAACAGAATTCCTCTGCCCCTTATTTGTGCCTCTTTAACTTAAAGCTACCACATATTTAAATTAATTCTCAAGTAAATTTACATCTATTTAACGTTACTTTTACCGTTTAACACCAACGTTTAGGGTTTCATCTTTTTATATGGAAATCCTATGTCGCCTATCATTAAAGAAAGCTGCTGCCTTTAGAAAATTGCTTTGGTTGGGTCATTAACAAATCACTGCAAAATCACGTGCTGTTGTCTGTGATAAAGCTATTTGTTTGGTAAGCTTTATTATTCTTTATTAATTTTTTTAATTTTCTTCAAATATGTATACATACAAGACAAAGAAATTTATTTTACAATCTTATATTAACTTTGTTTAGTTTTCATAGCCGTATATAATATGTAAACAATTATTTTCTGCATTATAATGAAAGAAACAAAATTGATTAGAATTGTTTTCTCGTGACAAATGATGCAGATTAAATGTTTGATTATATATTCAAATATGTTTAGAAATAAGAATTTTGATAGAATTTTCTTAGAAATAAGATTTTTTTATATTATATTTTATAATTTTTTTGTGTTAAGGAGAATATATGTCTAATGATCACAATGTATTATACATAGGCACACATTCCCTAAATATCAATGGGTTGTTTGAAATCAAATAATTAACTATTTAAAATATTTTGAATTAAAATCTATAATTTTATTTTAGATTTTTAGATTATATAGCTTTATTTGAAGCAAACTTATAAAAAAATAGGAAAAAACAATATTTTAGAATGAGTAATTATGCTCCAAAATAGACTGATTTGATCATCATCATTATTATTATTTAGTACTTTAAAAAATAACTTAATTTGTTCATGTTTTACTTTTAGTTTATGGATGAAAACAATACAAATGCAAAGACTAAAAGTTAATTGTGTTGAAGATTAGAATTTACAGAAGTTGATATTGCTCCATCAAGTTAACTGATAGAGGAACAAATTTCATAGCAAGATAAACGTTCAAACGCAGTTGATTCTTGTGCTAATTTTGTTACTTTAATTCATACAAAATTGTCAAAAAAATGTGTTCCAAATGTTGGCATGGAATTTGACATGGAACAAGATGTTTATGATTTTTATAACAAGTATGCCAAAGAAGTAGGATTTAGTATTTGAAGAAGTAAAGGGCATAAAGATAAGTATGGTTACTGGGTAAACAAGGTTTTTGTTGTTCTTGTCAAGGTACTCAAAAGAAGGATAAAATAGATGATGATGTCAAATGTCATC
Organism: Adansonia madagascariensis; assembly: GCA_038381835.1. Lineage (NCBI taxonomy): Eukaryota > Viridiplantae > Streptophyta > Magnoliopsida > Malvales > Malvaceae > Adansonia > Adansonia madagascariensis. The sequence goes on from JBBYHL010000004.1 coordinate 17,369,657, forward strand.
GTCCAGAAACAAGATTTAGGTGCTTAGTTGTACTAAAAGTTTCACAATTTGCTAATAAATTACAAGTTATAAAATTTGTTACAGATCATAGTCATGCATTACCTTTTTCTTCTAAGTGTATGTTTCTAAGATCTCAGAGGACAATTAATCCTACCTAAGCTGTTGAACTTGAAATTGCTGATCACTCCGGACTAGCACCAAAAGAAAGCGTTGGATTTTTGGCTACAAAAGTTGGTGGACTTGAGAATCTTGGTTTTATTCTCGAGACTACAGTAATTACTTATGCACTAAAAGAACATAAAAAATGAAAGTTGGAGATACTAGCGGCATATTGGAGTATCTATAAAATATACAGCATGATGATCCTAATTTTTCGTATGCCATATAAGTTGATCTTGATGATTTCATAACAAATATTTTCTAGATAGATGTAGGATGAAGTTAGATTATGAATCTTTTGGAGATGTGGTATGTTTTGATACAACATATAGAAAAAATAAAGATGGTAGACCTTTTGCATTATTAGTTAGTGTTAACCATCATAAGCAAAGTGTTATCTTTGGTGCAATATTGTTGTATGATGAAACATGCAGTACTTTTATCTGGTTATTTGATTCATTTTAAAAGTAATGTCAGGGAAAAACCGATGACAATTCTTATTGATCAAGGTGATACAATGGCAAAATCGCTTGCTTCACAATAGCCTAAAACATATCACTAGTTATGCATATGGCATATGTATCAAAATGCAGCTAAGCACCTTATTGATGTTTGGGAGATTTAGTGGTTTTATTAAAGATTTTAGCAGTTGTGTTTATGATCATGATGAAGAGAAAGATTTTCTAAATGCATGGAATCAGGTGCTTGCAAAATACAACTTGGAGAACAATAGTTGGTTGCAAAGACAATTCGAGTTGAGAGAGCAATGGGTTTTGGTTTATGGGCGACAGACCTTTTGTGCAAATATGTCCACTACTCAAAGAAAAGAGAGTATGAATAACTTAATAAAGATATAATATTGGTTATAATTATGATTTACTATGTTTCTTTCATCACTTTGAAAGATTATTGGTTGATAAACGATATCAAGAGTTGAAAGCTGATTACAAGGACAACCAAAGCAAGCCATTTTTGCCATATCTAGTAGAGATATTGAAGCATGCAGTAGATGTGTACACTTTAACAGTTTTTAAAATTATTTCGAATGAACTTTGGCTAACTTGGGACTATGAGATGCACACTAGTGAAACTACAGGGACTATTACTAGTTACAAAGTCATTCCTCCAGGAAAAACTCATCATCATACAATTATCTTTGATTCGTCAAATTCTACAGTCACTTATAATTGTAAGAAATTTCAATTTGCTAGTATTTTATGTGCTCATGCTTTGAAGGTGCTTTTATTTCATAATTTTAAATGAGTTCCGGATCGGTACATATTAAAAAGTTGGAAAAAAAAAGCGAAGATTGGAGTTGTAGTAAATTCATCCTTGTTTATTAGATCAAATGATCCAAAAGTAGATGTAGGTTCTCATTAGAAAGTTTTGCTTAGATGGTATTCTCATTTAGCAGCACGAGATACGATGAGTGAGTAATCATTTGATGTTGCTATGGGCAATGCTGAAAAGACATTATTCAAAGTTGAGGCAGCTTTGAAAAAATTATCAGTTGAAGACTTTTTAAACTTAGATGGTGAAAAAAAAGTTTATCAAGTTAATGAAAGTGGACAAAATGAGAAAAAAATTCAAAGGAATCAAAATTAAACCGAAAAAGAAAGGAGCTGGATCATCCCTATAAGCCAATAGTGCATTGGAAAAAGCTACAAGAAAGAAAAATCGTTGAATTGATAAATTAATAGAGACCCTACAAATTGAAGAGGTAAAAATAATAAATTATCTTTTATTTGTTTTATTTATTTCAATTTTAAGCCAATCTAACTAGTTTTATTATAAAAATTTTCCAAGAATCAAGTTAAATTGCTCGATCTTCATACCTTAGTGGGACCAATACATTGAATTAAAGTACTCAGTTAGTTCAAATTGTCCAGGTAATTAAAAATAGTTTATTAAAAAAATTCATGATCTAGTTTTTTTTTATATTACTAATATATTTGAATATTTAATAGCAAACTCATCAATCAAATTTGAACATTTTGAATCCATGTAATCAACTTACAACATCTCAATTCACACCGATATTTTAAGTTTCTTGTTTGGATATGAGAAAGATATTATCATATATTTTATTTTTTTAACTTTTTTGTGAAAATTATTAGCAATAATAGGATTCCAATTTGGACACAACTATCATGAATCAATCTGGAATCACAAGTATGGTGGATTTATTACAGGTAATTCTTATACTTTAATAACAAATATACTTTTCTCTTGGTTTGATAATGATATTTATTTAATTTTATATTTGTATATTTGTAGGTTCAAGTACCATAAGCTCAAATGTCCCAAAGAGAAAATTCAAAGAAAACGAAAAGCATCCAGCAATTAATTGATCTGTAGGAATGTGGTTGCAATAGATTATTATTCTTAAGATTATGAATTGATTTATTTTTATTCTTGTGTTTTGCTTTGTTCGTGGCTTTCCTTGTTCTTTTAAAGAGAATTTTAGTTATCATTTAGCTTTAGGTTTAACAATACGAGGTTATTTCCTGGTTACTTTGTTTTTTTTATGCAGAATACAGAAATGATGGATTTAGGTTAAGTTTTTTCTAGTAGAGTTAATTTCCTTCATTGGACTCTTCTTAATTAAATTAATTGGTTTAATTTAATACTTGTACTATATCATTTTGATTTAGACTTTGTCCTGTATCTATTTTTTAATATTTTTAATTTCCTTAATTTAATTAATTAAGCAAAAAGCAAAAATTGGATTACAACATGAATTAGGAACATATTAATTTAATATCATGGCAAGGGTTGTCATTGTAAACCCCATAACAATAGGGGACTTATCGTGGGCTAAGATCATGGTGATCGATAATGTATTAGTATTAATTCGTATGTTTGAATTTTTCATTAAATTGGTATCATTCCGATTTTGGTGTATCGACCTTCATTCCAATTTCACATACCTATAGGGGAAAGTATAGTAAAAAATATTAAATCAAATATTGGTTCAAAATGTAGAGTTGGTATGCAAATTGTGGCTTATATTGCCTGACAACTTGATGGTTTGATTGATAGATTTATCAAGCATCATCTTCTAGGGTTTTTCAAGCAATTATTTGCAAGCTTTGCTCCATTTTTCTTGCCTGATGGAATGGATTTTACAAGGATCATGGATGCGATTCCTTTTCCTAGTTTGCGAGGTAATCTGGAGAGAAGAAACCTGTGCAATCTTACTATCATTAAACTGGATAAATTAAACTCAAAAAGATATACAAAAATTGAAATCACTCGTGTGATCTGACTATCATTTATTCATTACCATCTAAGTAAACATAAATGATGATTTTGCCATTCATTAATTTACTTAAACATCAAGAGCAAAATCTGTAAAAAAACAGAAGCAAAATTTTTAAAGCATAAAAACAGAGTAAAAAAGCAAAAAGGAAATTTAATTGCAATTTGTTGAAGAATGACAATGAAACAGCAATAAAAGGTTGATTAGAAACAAAAAAGGAAATTACTTTGTTGCTATAATTTAGAGTGATCATGGCATTATAGAAACTTAAAAATATAAAACCCTAAACATTGGTGTTAAACGATAAAAGTAACGTCAAACAAATGTAAATTTACTTGAGAATTATTTTAAACATGTGGCAGCTTTATGTTAAAGGAGCACAAATGAGGGCACAAATAAGGGGCAGAGGAATTATGTTTGATGCAAATAGTCTAACCTGAAACCTTAGAAGTAGCTTCTTATTTATATCAGGTAACATGGTAGCTCTTATTTTAATTTTCTTTTTAATTAAAAAAGATATTTTACCACCTCCTTAAAAAACCTTAATTAGCTGCCAACCATAGGGTTGGTATAGCCTAAAATTCGACCAAGTCCTATTGTACCCGTACATTATTTTGGTCTAATTTATTTTAAGGAATTTAGGTTGTTTAATTTGAATATTTAATTAATTTTGACTAAGTTGTTAATTTTATTTAACTAGATAATTTTTCATAACTTTAATTCTAATTCAAAATAAATTCATGACAATTTTGTTTGAATAGAAATAAAATTAACTATAGTAAAATAATTAATTTTAATTACAAATTAAAATAAAATAAACAAAATAATTTTTTAAATTTATTTAGAATATTATTCATATTTAATTTATAAATAAATATTTAGACAAGATTTTATATATATTAAATTAATTATACAAATAATTAATTTTTCATAACTATTTAATTTAAATTAATTCTTATATTTATCAGAAGATAAATATAATTATTTTAAATTACTCATACTTGTGTTAAATAAGTACTTAATCAAATTAAATATATATTCTAAATAAATAATGCTAAAAATCATTTTCATTATTTACTAAGAAAATGCATACACTTCTTTTCAAAAATGTATCCGGCGTACTACTTTAGCATATTAAGAATCATCTGACTTCAGATATTCTGATCAATAACCATCCATTAAGGAATTATGTTGAGCTAGTGGAGGGACCAATTGGACATATATAATTTGGCTTCAATAATTCATGTATTAATTATTCTATAATGAATAAATAATCACATAGTTATTAATCTCAAAGTCATACAACTAAAGATATGAGACTATTTAAATTAAATAGTTATTAATCTCAAAGTCATACCACTATGCTGAGCTAGTGGAAGGATCAATTGGACATATATAATTTGGCTTCAATAATTCATGTATTAATTATTCTATAATAAATAAATAATCACATAGTTATTAATCTCAAAGTTATACCACTAAAGACATGAGACTATACTTTCAATTATATACCATATTACATAAGCTTTATAAATAGCCTTTTAGTCTAATGACCTCATCATCTGTGTAGTACCCTCGTATGATATACATAATCAACTTAAGGTTAAAGTCTGTTTTACCTATTTGATCACTTATCTTAAAGTTCCATTTACTCTCAATGTGAAAATGATTGTTCACCAAATGTGAAAAATTTATCATTTGACACACAAATTATCAAGGCCCCATCCATTTTTACCATCTCTTATAATGCCTTTTAAGAGGATAATCTTATCTCTTTATAAGAGCTATGATTTCATATCTATAAGTAAAGCTCTTATCTAATATAAGTCATATACCTAACAAACCGGTCTAGTAGTTTACTACTTCGAGATGCTTTAACCTTTGGAATGTCAAATTATACAATTTATACACATGGACTCTATTACTTACTAAGATTTAGGCAATTACACAATGAACGTCTAAAGTGAATTAATCCAAGTAAACGGACTTATTAATGGATTAATTACACTTTCGTCCAGTCCAATGTATCACCACTTTTAGGCAATTCATTTACGTCTCCACTTAGGAGTCAGCTTGCAGATGGCCAAAACAAGTCATCTGCCCAATTGGATTTAAACAACATAACAGTTTTAACATGAATTAATTGTTCACATTAACCTCATAGATTACGCACTATGAATTTAGACTACTCATATTCGAATGTTGTCTTCCCTCATATGAAGTCTATTATATGCAACATTCTAACGATATAAACACAAGTAATCAATAAACCATATTTGCTTACATTTACTTTAACATATAAATTAAACGAAAATGAAATAGAAACAATGTAATAAAAACTCAAATATATAAATATGAATAATCAGACATAATAATATTTTTCATCTTTAGGGCATTCCTCGACAAGCCACCATTATCATTATCTTTTTAACACCACTAGAATTGCATCCAGCCTTAAGCCAACAAAACCACCACCACCACTTGGTTGTGCACCATCTCTACCATGACAAAAAATCACCATAACCTATTCTCTTCGTTTGCAATCCTTTCAGGACTCGCAACTTCAACACCACCACCCCATGGCTTGCCATCTAAAATAGTTGCACCTTCACTATCCTCTTCAAACGCCATAGTTATAAAACCTAACTATTTTCCTAGAAAAATGACAAACCCAAAAAATAAAAATAAAAAAACTTTACCTAGTTTCTCTTTGAAAGTGGAAAGGAAAACTACTTGTAGTAGACTTGACCACAAATAACACAGACACAACAAGCGCAATAAATAGCAAACAAAACACAAATACAACAAAAAACCATGCAAAAACCCTAGGAACAAATAGAGAAGAAATACACTATCAGACTCAAGAAATCTATAGGCACGGGTAGCAACTCTCACATCTCGTGAAACATGCTAGATAAGCTAAACATTTTTAAATCCCAACTAATCATAATTTCGCTCTTGGAAATGCCTTGAAAACTAAAAAAGATCATAACTTTTAAATTTTATGATCCAACGCACGAAAAATCAACACGTACAAGAAGCATCCCTCACGTTCGCAACCCAACAGTCACCTCTCATTAACACAACTACTAAAAAAAATCAATCTAAAAT
>JBBYHL010000004.1:17426387-17442552 GCA_038381835.1 Adansonia madagascariensis
TCTGCAATTTTTTTGCCCCCCTCCCCCCCCCCCCAGTTTGTACATATTTGTTGTCTAAAATGGTTGGATAGTTAATTATAAATTCATTTTCATTTCTTATTGTTAGAAAGCTAGATCTTGTTAATTTTCATGCTTGTAGTATATCTTTTATCCGCTTTTTTTCATTCAGGTTTGTTTTAATTACTTTTTGTGCTTATTATGTTGTGAAGCATTTATGAGGTTTTATCAGTATCTTTTGTCAACAAGAGGTTTTTCCTTTTAACTTAGATAAGGTGCATTTAGCCTTGTGTTTCCTATGTTTCCTAGACTCTTCATTTTTCTTAGAGTACTCGTGTGTAGCACCTGTGTCCAACATATTCGGACATGGGTTTGGGGGGTATGATCCTCCAAATATATGAAAACTTGGAAAAAAAAAAATGAAGCATACCACCAGTCTGGGTAACATAGTGTGATTCTATTAAGAGAACATGTCATTCTCACAGATGGATCATATGACTTAGAGAACCTGGATATATGGATTTAGAGGACCAAGGTTTCAGTAATAGACGCTTAAAATTATGGTACCTGACATTTTGGCAAGAGAAAAAAACATGGCATTCTTATTTGAATCATAGGTTCAATATGAAAGGGACTGCTGTTTGATGGTCACTAAGATGCTAATTCCAGCTATTTTCTTTCTGAGTTAAATTTATATTTTTTTTATTGATGATTTTGATAATTCGAAGTACTTATTATTTATTTTTTATTATTTCTTGCCTCGTAGTTGATTGGGATATCAGTGACTGGTCTTGAACCTGAGTTTCAGCCAGTTGTTAATCACCTATTGCCGTACATTATGTCAAACAAGCAAGATGCTCATGATATGTATCTTCAGGTGAGCATATTAAATTGTTGCCGATAATTCTCCCAGTATTGTTGCCTTGATCATCATGTTACTTTCTTCACTGCCTTCTGATGCTCATTAGTTTGTAGTTGCTTCAAGACATGACAGATCGCTTACATGTGTTCCTTCCCCATCTTGAGGTACAGTTTCTACTTAAATGATCAGTTTCTTTCCTTTCCTTTCTTTCTTTTATGTTTGTTTTCTGGTAATTCCTCTGCCATTGCATTTGCATTTGTGACCATATTTGTCATTTTGCAGGCCGACTTTGCTAGTTTTTCAGATGGTGCTGATTCCAATTTACGTTTTCTGGCGATGCTTGCTGGCCCATTTTATCCAATACTTAACATAGTGAATGAAAGGTAGATTTATCCTGCTTTTTTTTTTTCTTGGAAATTGGAATCCTCTTTATTAATTTATTTACCATGTTTTAGACTATTTGGTCTGTTTTTTATTTAAGTTGATGGCCCATGGTGTAATTATGCTGCAGAGATACTGCCAGATCTACAGGCAATATTGCTGATTCTGAAGTTCCTAGAAATTCTCAGTCATTGTCATCATTGACTGTTTCCTCTAATTTTGAGGTATCTCGTTTGCTCTGTTGTACGCCTGCTTTCTTTGTCATGACAATGTTTTACCTTTGATTCTTTTAGCATAATTATGACTGGCTATTGGTCAAGAGAGTTGCTTTTTCCTTTTTATTTGTTTGATGGAAAGATTTAGATATTCTTTATTCTGCTAAAAAAGTGTATATATTTCTTTAAGGGCTCTGGTTTCTTTTGTTCTTAAAAGAAATATACAATTTTAGTATGGAAAGAGAGCTTGGAGAGGATATTTAATGGGATTACGTATGACTTTGTAAAATGGAACACTGCGACTGGAAATGCAAAGTTGCTGGACAACCTGTGCTGAAAATTTTTTATAGTGCCTCTTGAGTGCTGCAATATTGTGGTGACTGCTGAATTGTTGGAAAATAATATATGATAAGGTTTTACCAGCAAATGGGTGAAGGGGGCTCCAATTTTGGATGATATAAGAGAATTTTAACATAGATGGTTTATTCACATTCAACATAGTTCTAAGGATCCGATGTAATGAAAGATGGATTTAAGACAAGTAAATGGATTATGTAGGGGTGGGTTATCTGTAGACCAATTAGTAGAAGTGGTAAGTTGAGGTTTAATTTTTGAATAAATAACTTAGGGAGTTCATTAGCCATAAATTGGGTTGAATGGAGTCATATATTTTGAGATTGGTAATTGGTGTCATATTTCATATCAGCTCATTTGAAGATTTGGTTCAGTCATATGTTCCTGTCGAGACTCTCCACCTAATGCTTACAAGTATTTACCTAGCTTATCAAAGTTTGAATCTCGGTCACCCTTATTTTATTAATTAAATTTTAGCATGTCTGACATAGGCCTGTGCTTAGTTGATGTTGTCAACTAAACATGTTTATATATATGGGAGTGTCAGAGAAATATATTATTTGACCCTTGGTTATGACTTGCTATTGAAGCCTAGGAGTCTGTTTGATAACATTTTTGTTTTCACTTTCTTTAATGATTACAGATATCCTTCTGGTTTAATATTTTTGTTTTTGAACAAGTAAAACCGATAATAAATTTTCGAATTTGTATTTTCGATAGTTTTTGGTAAATTCTTTTCAAATATAAAAAGGTAGTTTGTTGTCAAAGTTCTGCAACCGGGCTTATTAATCATGCTTGTTCCCTGTTGTTACAAAACTTCAAAAAAATTTTCAAAATGCAAAACATAAAATGAAAATGTTTGCATGGATACTAAAAAGCACCTAATTTGTTTGTTTCCCTTATTGTTGGTCATGTTTCAACTATAGTTCATGTGACATCCTGTATACTCAATTGATCTATTGGGGTCAGATGTGAGGGGGAGTGTTAAGTTGTATTACATCCTAAATCTGTTTGGCTTGGGCTGTTCATTGACCTTCTGTTCAAGATGGTCTCTCCACTATATGTCATTTAGTTTTAAATGGATGCTTTAACAGAGATAAAGTTTGTACTGAGTTAAAACCGGGTTTGTTGTTAGAAACACACATCGCAAGTAGAGAAATAAAAGTTTATATCTTTTTCCCATCTCCTTAAATTATGTTTTTTGGCGATACCTGTGCGTGATTCTGATACTTCTATATACTATTCTGACTTTACCAGCTTTACAACATCTATATTCAGTATTATCTAAGTTAAAGTTGTGTTTTGTACTCTAATGCGTACATATCTCCATGTCTATAACATTCTTGAGTTGTTATGAGTAATAGAAAACTAATATGTCTTTTTTCCCCTTTTTCCATGGGAAGCCAAGGAGATCTCGTAACACCTCACCTCTTGTCTTATCAACTTCCAGTTCCATTGTGTTCCGTCCAGATGCTATTTTTTTGCTGCTGAGAAAAGCATATAAAGATTATAATCTAGGAACTGTTTGCAGAATGGTAATGCGCCCATCTGCTTTTTACCTTGGTAATGAAGTTTCAGCTTAAGATGATGTGCTTACATAATGGTACTTATATCTTCAGGCTTGTAGAATGCTTCAGAAGTTTGTAGAACCTCTTATGACAGCAGATGAATCAAACCCTTCGACTGAAGTTACACCAATTTTGGATGAGTCATCAAAATCAGAGTTACTTAATCCTCTTCCCATGGTTGATTACTCAAAATTATTTGGGGAGGAATTCCAGTTGATAGATGATCACTGGGACACTAGAATTCTGAATCTCTTGGATGTCGGGGCTGTGGAAGAAGGGATTTTACATGTTCTCTATGCTTGTGCGTCACAGGTCAATTACAGTTTCAGGATATGATGCGTTTTAAGGATTATTTTACTTATTACAATGATTTTTCTCATAATGATCTATGAATTTAGATTTTTAGTCTGTATGTTTTACAGCCTCATCTCTGTAGCAAATTAGCAGACAGTACTTCTGACTTTTGGTCTGCATTACCACTTGTACAAGCATTGCTGCCAGGTAGACTGACTAAATCCATATCTGCTTTTAAGGAGTTATTAACTTAAGTTATATGATGGATTTGGCACATGTCAATGCCTCTTAAAGGTTATTTGAAAAAAAAATAATTTATCACACGTCGGTGCCTCTCACAGCTTGATGAGCCAATTTTACAACTTCATAAAAGTTGTTAATTATTTCTTTATTTGCAGCAAAAATATGTCATCAAACATTTTTAAGATAGTAATGACCATCTTTGGACTAAATTTCGTGTGCCTGTTATATTGAACAAATTTGATTTTTTTTTTGTTTAATTTTTGTTCCTTGTCGTGTTGCAGCACTTCGTCCTGTTGTAAACAGTCCTGCTGATCATGTTGATGATACTTTTTCTCAGTGGAAGCAGCCTTTTGTTCAACAAGCTCTCTCACAGGTTGCAGTTGCTCTTCATTTAATGTGTGTTTTTGGGGAGAAAATTAGCTTAACGCCATTGGTCTGATTGATTTCTATTTCCCGTGCTGTCTGATTGCAGATTGTTGTGACAGCATCTTCCCCATTGTACCATCCACTTCTTCAAGCCTGTGCTGGCTACTTATCATCATATTCACCATCTCATGTCCGTAAATTTCAGTTCATTTCAATTATCCCTGTAGCAGTCATTATACTAATTTTTTTATCCTGACCGAACTAATCACATTATGATGATCTTTCTTTCTTCCTATGACACACAAAACCACGTGCTTGCAAAACTTGTGCAGTATAGAAAATGGCCTATCTGCCCCTTAAATTAGTGTAACAGTATGTGTACTGTAAAAGGAAATCCATTCAACTTACCTTATAAGATGGAATTTCATCTGCCAAACTCAATTTTTATATAAAATATGTAAAGCATTTCACTTGGCAACCAACCATGCAGGTGCTACTGATTGAAATGGGATCTATTTATAGCAGCTTGTAGGACTTATGCCCCTTTGATTTGTTTTCTCCCATACAAGCAAAAACCTCCTTTTTATCTCAAGTCTTAGGTTTCGTAAGATTCTTGTACTCAAAGAAACAAATTGGTTTGACCTCAACTTCTTCTACAGGCTAAGGCAGCATGTATTCTAATTGATCTTTGTTGTGGCGTGCTGGCTCCTTGGATAACTCACATCATTGCAAAGGTAGGTGCGAAGCATATCTTCATAGTATAAGCTTTATACTCTCTGGTTGGTGATGCACCACTGATTGCCATTTCTGTTCATTCTTTTAATATATTTTTGTAATTTTCTTCATTTTTGGACTTAATTGTTGTAGATTGATTTAACTGTGGAACTCGTGGAGGACCTTTTGGGCATAATCCAGGTATTATTACGAAACTTTGAAAGCAAAAGAGAAAAATGGAATTCAAAGATAGATAATAGGGCATGATCATTTGACTTAAGACATTTATGTAGATATTCGTGTGAGTATAAAATTTAAGCCGTGGAGATTTATATGAAAGATCTTCACAGTTTTTAACTGTGTGGGATTGCTTGTTATGCAGTTAGTTGCTGGTGTCCTTTTAACACATTCGATGCCTTTGATTGAGAATGAACCCAAAATTATTATTCATAAAACTTCCTCTGTGTTTAGAACTTTCAAAGATATTCAATCCAGATTAGTTCTGAAACAAATTTTCCTAGTGAAATGCATGTCGTTTCTCAGTTTATTGGTATGATTCTCGTTTCAAAATTTTCATCTCTAGTTTAGAATGCATTATGCCAGTAAGGCTTAAATACTTAACAGTTATGACACCATTGCAATATTGGGGCTGCTATATCCTGAGTTTAACATATTAAGTTGTTTTTATGTGCATTTGTTGGGGATCACTGCTGCAATCCCATAAGACCAGTGCCCCATTGGAATGGCCAAATTTTGAAAGATAAAACTTATCCTCATCCAATGAATCTGAACTAGTTAGATCTCTAATAATTTCTTACGTTATATGGATAGCAAACCCTTCATATCGCAAAATAAGCAAACCCATAGCACAGCGTAAGGCATGCGGCATTCCTGGTACCTCAGGGTAACCATACCCGAGAATATAAGATCCCAAGAAGCTTAACTAATTTGGGATATATAAGGGATCTTATATCAAGGAGAAGCATCTCCACCTGTTTGATCAATTGGTCTTATAACATAGTGTTATCTGGAATTTTATGTTATTTGCTCCTTGTTTGTTGCCCTGTTCTCATAACCCATGTGGTGGGTTCGTTAGTTTTTTAGGTATTACTGGACCTACAGATAAGGGAGAGTGTTATCAAGTCGGGAATCAGCTAAATGTTTCCTTTTGTGCATGTACTATGCGCTGATTTTTTTTGTTGGTATTTCTATGCGGTGAATTTGTTGCTTACAGCTATCTTTTTGTTCATTTCTCTTTTAAAATCTCTTGTCAGGGAGCCCGCCACTCAATGGCTCAGGCTCGTGCTCGTGCTGCACTTAAGTACATAGTGCTAGGTTTGTCTGGTCACATGGATGATATACTAGGGAAGTATAAGGTACTAGCTAATCCTTTCCTTTGTCTTCATATAATTTTATATATATATATATATATATATATATATTTTGTGTAGATAGCCCAAAATTCTGTGGAAAAGAAATAGATTCGCCACCATTGTCATACTAACTCTAAGAGAAAATAATTGATTTAATCTGTTTTACCATCTAATACAAATTCTTGCTCATTTTATCATTAGAAATCATGTTAATGTGTTATTATTCACCTTTCAGGAAGTCAAGCACAATATTCTCTTTCTTGTAGAAATGTTAGAACCTTTTCTTGATCCTGCAATATATACATCAACGAGCAAAATAGCCTTTGGTGACGTTTCATTTGCATTCCTGGAGAAGCAAGAGCAAACTTGTCTGATTGCCCTCAACATCATCCATACAGCGACTCGAAAACCAGCTGTTCTTCCTTCTTTGGAATCTGAATGGAGGCATCAATCAGTTGCTCCTAGGTATCTCATACTGTTGATTTCTATGTCATTTTATCGGGATACAGTGATTTATTCTCACAATATTTTTGTGGGGAATGTTATGTGGAGGTTTGAACATCTTTACTTTTGTAGCTTGTTAGCATAGCATTAGGAAATAATTTGGGAAGTGATATGATGACCTATAATGTATACTAGAGATTTGATAATTTGCATCTTTTATGGTATTAGCAATTGCAAGTGTATGAAAGTATTCAGATCTGTTGCAGCACAGAAAACTTAATTTTTCCTATTTTTCCTTTATAATTGAAAACTCATCTCTCAATATCTCTTTCAACCAAGATTGCTAAATTCATCACGGAATATTACGGTATGTTACTTTGACTATCTACATTGTGATGGTTTTTTTCAACTGTCAATGCAGTGTCCTCCTTTCAATACTGGAACCCCGCATACAATTACCTCCCGAAATTGACATGTGCAAATCTCCCATTTGTAAGGATGTTGAGCATGAATCATTGAATGTTTCATGTGTCCCACATTCTGACCCTGATGGCAAGACAGATGTGCCTGATACAGTCATTAAGATGGATGCTTTAGAAGATGTTAGTCTTCTTTTTGCCCCTCCAGAACTTCGGAGTATCAATCTAACTAATGTTTGTAGCATTCCTAAAGAAAATGTCCTGGAATTGAACCAGGCAGAGTTAAACTCAGAACAGAAAGACATTGAGAAAAAAAATTCTAATCAATTTCAAAACAGTTTAGTTTTGGATTCTGGTTTCACTCTTGAATATTGCAATTTGCAAGCAGACTATTTTCAACTTATGAACTACAGGGACTGCGAGCTTAAGGCATCTGAATTTCAGCGGTTGGCTTCAGATTTACACTCACAGCATGAGATTTCTATTGAAAGCCATGATGCCGCTATCGATGCTCTGCTTTTGGCTGCAGAATGCTATGTCAATCCCTTCTTTGTGATATCTCTTAAAGCCAGTTCAAATATAATGAATCAGATGAGCATCAGTGGGGCTAATATTTCAAAGATTTTTGAAATTTCAGAGCTTAGAAGGGTTTCTACAAAGACTAACAGTAATTTGCGAACAATAGCTCATCTTGAAAAGAACAGAGACAAGGCTGTCCTTAAAATATTGCTTGAAGCTGCTGAATTAGACAGGAACTATCATCAAAAGTCGTCAGATGGAGAAGAATGTCAAAGCTACTCTGCAGAATCTGATGAACAAGTCATAGAGATGTCTCCCTTTGATATACAGTCAGTGGATGCTGTCACCTTGGTTCGACAAAATCAAGCCTTATTGTGCAATTTTCTGATTAAGCATTTGCAGGGAGAACAACCTTCTTTGCATGAAATTCTCGTGCAATGTCTCGTGTTTCTGTTGCACTCAGCCACTAAGCTAAACTGCGCCCCTGAACATGTGATTGATATCATATTGCAATCTGCTAACTACCTTAATGGGATGTTAACATCTTTGTATTCTTGGTTCAAACAAGGCAAGTGCCAGTTGAATCCCGAAAAGGTATATGGAATACAACGCCGTTGGATACTGCTGCAAAGATTGGTAATTGCTTCAAGTGGTGGCGGTTTTGCATCAGACTTTTCAGTCAATATCCATAATGGCTTCCGCTATGGGAATTTAATTCCTCCTTCAGCCTGGATGCAGAAAATATCCACATTTTCTCATTCTACTTCCCCTCTTGTTCGCTTCCTTGGCTGGATGGCAGTATCTCGAAATGCAAAACAGTTCATAGAGGAGCGGCTTTTCCTAACTTCAGACATATCAGAACTGACATATTTACTCTTTATATTTGCAGATGAGCTCGCAGTAATAGGTAAATATGTTGATCTTAATCATGAGGATCAAAAGATCAATCAATCTGGGGGTAAACAAGATTCTCCAATCCCTAATGGCTTTGAACTTTCTGATGGACAGCATGGAGATCAATCTTTCCGTGTCATCTACCCTGATCTCTGTAAATTCTTTCCGAATATGAAAAAGCAGTTTGAAGCTTTTGGGGAAATCATTTTGGAAGCTGTTGGGTTGCAGCTGAAATTACTACCTACTGCTGTTTTGCCTGATATTTTGTGCTGGTTTTCTGATTTGTGTTCATGGCCTTTTTTTCACAAGGACCAAGCTACTTCACCGAGTAGTTCTAATCATTTGAAGGGCTATGTCGCGAAGAATGCCAAGGCAATAATTCTGTACATACTAGAAGCCATTGTTGCGGAGCACATGGAAGCGCTGGTGCCTGAGATACCAAGAGTGGTGCAAGTTTTGGTATCCATATGTAAAGCCTCGTATTGTGACGTCTCTTTTCTTGAGTCAGTATTACATCTGTTAAAGCCAATTATCTCATATTCATTGCATAAAGTGTCAGATGAGGAGCAATTATTGGTTGGTGATTCTTGTCACAATTTTGAATCTTTATGCTTTGAGGAGCTTTTCAGTAACATCAGGCAAAGAAAGGAGAATGAAGACGGTTCTGTTCAGAAAGTATTCAGTAGAGCACTGACAATTTTCATGCTGGCTTCTGTCTTTCCAGATTTGTCCTTCCAACGTAGAAGAGAAATATTGCAGTCATTAACATTATGGGCTGATTTTACTGCTTTTGAGCCAACTACTTCTTTTCATGACTACCTCTGTGCTTTTAGTAGTGTCATGGGAAGTTGCAAAATTTTCTTACTTCAAAATTTAAGGGTCCCAAATTTTATTCCTCTTCAGTTGCCCATCTCCTCTGACTACAGGACACTTGGTGAAAGTGGCTCAGAATCCTTCTCATGGTTTCTTAATGATATATTACATTGCCTTACTCCAAATGAAACTTCTGAGAAGCTGGAAAGTAACAACTCTGATGCTGTTGTCTTGAATGAAAAAAATTACCATCTCTCTGAAGAGGAAATAGAGGAGTTCACAAAAGACTTAGAGGGTCTTATTCCCAAGCTTTATCCAACTATTGAGCAATGTTGGTCTCTTCATCTTCAGCTTGCAAAGAAGCTCACTATTACATTGGCACAGTGTTTTATATACTCAAAATATTTGTCTTCGACTGCTCCAGCAATTCATAATGCTGAAGGGGATAACAGTGAAAATCCTTTGCCTTCTAAATCGGTTGACCGGTTGCCAGCTCAGTGGAAAACTGGTCTTGAAGGTCTTGCTGGAATGATTTTAATGCTCCAAGAAAACACTTGTTGGCAAGTTGCATCTGTGATACTTGATTGCCTTCTTGGAGTGCCCCTGGGTTTTCCTCTTGATGATGTTATTGATCCTATCTGTACTGCAATCAAAAACTTTTGTTGCAAGGCACCTAAAATCTCTTGGCGTTTGCAATCTGATAAATGGTTGTCAATATTATCCATGAGAGGCATCCATAGCCTTCATGAAAGTAAAATTCCTCCTCTAGTTAATCTTTTTGTTACGATGCTGGGCCACCCTGAACCCGAGCAACGCTTCATAGTGCTTCAGCACTTGGGTCGATTGGTTGGACTAGATGTAGATGGTTGGAAAATGGTACAGTGTTCTAATTTTTGCAGTAAGATAGTTTCACCAGGCTTAGTTCATTCTATTCCTGAAAAGATAATATCACTTTTGGTCTCAAGTACATGGGATCAGGTGGTTGTTGTGGCGTCATCAGATGTATCATTATCCTTGAGGGCTTGTGCGATGGCACTGCTTGTGGATTTTATTCCATTTGTTGATAGGCCCCAGTTACAGTCATTCCTTGCAGCAGCTGACAGTCTTCTATATGGCGTGGGCCAGCTTGTGTATCCTATTTGTGAGGGACCATTACTAAAACTTTCATTAGCACTTATTGCTAGTGCTTGTCTATACTCTCCAGCTGAAGATATTTCTTTGATTCCTCAAAAGGTTTGGGGAAACATTGAGGCTTTAGGCTTTTCCAAAGCTGGTATGTACTTGTGTCATTTTGGTTGTATAAATCTAGCTTAAACGATAACCAAATGTTAGTGCATTTTAATCAGTTTTTTCCCCTTTGCCTCTTCTATAGAATACAGACTTCCAGATCTCGAAAAGAAGGCATGCCAAGTCTTGTGTAGATTGAGAAATGAAGGAGATGATGCTAAAGAGGTATCTTCTAGTACAATTGCAAAGAGATATAGGACATGCTATTGGCTGTTAGAAAAGAAAAATGTTTTCTTTATATGCTAATACTTGTTACCAATACATACGAGCAAATGTTTGTATGAGTAAATAAAATCTTATGCATATAGGGATTTCTTGATCCACAAAATTTGCGCTTATTCACTTGTAACCCGTATCATAATAAACTGACCTACTCTGTCTGTAAAGGTCCTGAAAGAAGTGCTCTCTTCAAGTTCCGCAAAACAATTTGACCCTGAATTTGGGAGCACCCGAGAATCAATTCTTCAGGTAAGAGTGATTATGGTTCTGATGTTTATTTTTTCTTTTCGATTGTTCTGTTTTATTATCGTTAGAAAGTTGGTATCAACCACAAAATGAATTGATTGCTAAAAATTACTGTCACCATGATTGTGCAGTCTAGTATCTCATGTGTAAGCCAACACTACACCAACTTTATGTCATGTTGTATGATTGTTTTACATGAAATTTTGGTGAACTATTGTCTTTATTTAAAAAATAATTATGTTTTGTTAGTTGAAAATTCATTAGTGGACAAATGTCTTTCAGATTCTGACTCGACAAATTCTTTAATTCTTGTGTTACTTTTGTAACTGAAAGTTAGTTTGATTGCATTCAATTCATTGTTTTCCTTTTCTTCCTTTGCCTTCTTCGTGTCTGTTATCTCTTTGCAGTTTGTAGTTTCTTCATGTCTTCCAGAGGCCTAGCATAAAATGATCAGAACAGCTGTAATTCGACTCCAAAAGGCCTATTCTACTAATTTTAATTTTCCTTAAATCTCCATTAAGTTTTACAGTTTGTTAAGTTCTTGCAGATAGGCATTGTATTAAAAAGTGAAACAGCTATAATTCTACTCGAAAATGCCTATTCTACTAGCATCTTTCTTGACAAATAGTTGGCTTTTAGATACTTGGTTTGACTTACACTGTCAATCCAATCTGAAACAGTTTTTGGTTTTACAAAAATGCTTTAGATTCTTTCCTTGTTTATTTTTCTAAAAACTACCGTTGTATGTAGAGTCGGCCCTCTTGGTGCCTTCTAATGCTATATTTTCATCATCTATTAAAATAAATAAATAATGAAACAAAAATTGAAGCGGTCAGCAGGTGCCTAGATAAGTATTGATTTGGGTTTGGCATCGATGGTAGCAGTCAGCTAATGTTTTCTCTCCTGATAACATATAGAAAGATTTTGGATCTGATTTTGCTATCAGTGCTTATGACCCACGATTTCCTTTTACGTAGAAGGCTACCGTTTTTGGTTGCTATTTCCAGTATTGTATGAGTTTTTCATTGTAGGGGGAGAGAGAGAGAGAGAGAGAGAGAGGGAGAGAAGATATTCTGATTATGTAGAGAAGAAATTTGGGAATCGGACAAGAATATATTGGGCTATCCGCTAAGCTTAACTTGTAGTTTTCTTCTTCCTCTTTGGCCTCTTCAATTTTCTGTTTCTTCAGATATAAATCATCCACTGTCTCATCTTTCTAATGATGCTGTCTTTTTACCTCTTCATAACCTTCTCTGTTATGACAGGTCCTTGCTAGTCTAACTTCTGTTCAGTCATACTTTGATATATTTGCAAAGAAAACTGACGAAGAGGCTATGGTAAGCTTGGTAACCATTTTGCTGTTTCGCTCTTCGGACTTCCAGATACAGTTATTTGATCTTCATATGCTACAGGAACTAGAGCAGGCCGAAATGGAATTGGAACTTATTCGAGAAGAAGCTGCCCTGCAAGAACCGTTAAAATATTCTGAAGAAGGGCATCAGCTACCACATCTTGCCAGTAATATTTCTGTTCTTCATATGGTCTCCATTTCTTTTTCTTTTTTTTTTTTTCCCTTTTACAAGTAACATGGTTTAATATAGCCCGCTAAAGCTTTTTATTTATCATGCAACTTTATTTTTGCCCAGCTCCTGTGAGAGATGGAAACCGGCTTCAGCAGATCAAGGAGTGCATTCATTCTTTGTAAGTACCACTTCTACTTCGAAGCTCTATATTTACAAAAAGAAAATACAATAAAAGTTGGTAAATTTTGGGTTCATTTTCACCTAGTAATCGAGATTTGGCTTATTTCTTTTCCGAATTTTATAATTCGAACTTCATTTCACATGCACTGCTGATGGCCTCACTGACTTTTCTCGCTTAGGGTGCCAGAAATTTTATACTTATAATTTTGATCTGATTCTGTCAGAGAGAAGAACAAGCTTAAAGAAGATGTAGTAGCTCGCAGGCAACAGAAACTTCTAATGAGGCATGCTCGTCAAAAATACCTGGAGGAGGCAGCTTTGCGAGAAGCTGAGCTTTTGCAAGAACTTGATAGGTTTTCCTTGTGTTGCTCTTTCCAGATTATTGAAATAATATAATTTTAGAGTAAGCAAATATGTCTACAACAGTTGCTAACAGCTTTGCCTTTTCTGTGGCAGGGAAAGGACAGCTGAAGCTGAAAAAGAGATTGAGAGACAGCGCTTGCTGGAACTTGAACGTGCTAAAACAAGGGAACTGCGTCACAATCTGGATATGGAAAAGGAGAGGCAAACACAGGCATGGCACTTGTTGATTTCGTCAAATCTCAATTTAGCATAATTAGACTTCATGCAAACTTTATTGAGCCTTTTTTTGGTGCCTTTCCTTGTTGTCTTTCCATAAAATATCGGAGAACCACTGTCACATAATACGGATGCCTTTGCATACCAAGTGTTCTCATTTTATGTGATGGACACCCTATCCTTTTATTCCTCCTCTATTCGAATTATGTGTGATTCTTGTTATCATGAATGTTAAAGCTGTTTTTGGCTTAAACTGCAAGTACGGGACGATCAGTTTTGTTTCTTGGCTTGTGAAAATGCAGAGAGAAATTCAGAGAGAATTGGAGCAGGCTGAATCCGGACTAAGGTCTTCAAGGCGTGACTTCCCTTCTTCGTCTCATAGTAGGTATGTCTATTTTCGTCTTTCTCAAACTGATCATCAATTCTGGTTTTTTTCCCCCCATTAGGTCAAGTATTCATTCACAAAGTGTTACCAACACTATTGTCACAAAAAAGTAACATTATTCTATTATAGCAGTTAGTTGCAAGATAACCTATTAATCATAATTTACTTTTGAGAATACTTACATTACTTGCTAATTTGAAAGCTATGGTTATTTGGCTTGATGACTAAGGCTAAATCGTATTCATTATGATGCTTATTAAGTAAACACTACGTTCTATATTCTCCTTTTTGAACAATAGTAACCTGTGCTTAAATGCAGCATTATTGACACTGCATGGAATTTGTCAACCCCGATGTTGATAATGCCTTGTCGGTTATGTAATGTTTTCATTTACAGTAGGCCGCGGGAAAGGTATCGTGAGAGGGAAAACGGAAGAGCAAGTAACGAAGGAAGCACTCGAACCAGTAGCAACCTGCAACCTGAAACTACATCGATGGCCGCAATGCCAACAGTTGTTCTGTCTGGAGCAAGATCGTTTTCGGGCCAGCCCCCCACCATTTTACAATTCCGTGACCGTGCAGACGAATGCAGCAGCAGTTACGAAGAAAATTTTGATGGAAGCAAGGATTCAGGTGACACGGGCAGTGTCGGTGATCCGGAGTTAGTTTCTTCATTCGACGGACAATCAGGTGGTTTTGGGTCTTCCCAAAGGCACGGATCCCGAGGGAGCAAGTCGAGGCAGGTTTTGGAGAGGAGAGAGAGGGATGGTAGACGTGAAAGCAAGTGGGAGAGGAAACATTCTTGACCAAATCCAATTGCCTGGCAAAAATGGAATCTTCATTGCGTCAAAATGAGCAAAATATTTAAAAGGTTTATCTGTTGTGCAATTGTATTATCTCTTCTGGTTCATCTTGGAGGATTTTACTAGCAGCCATTGAACCCCGGGGTGATTCTGGTTCATGTTGTACACTGTGCTTCACTCTATGTTGAATATATATATATATATATATATATATATATATGTATATGTAATATAATATTTGTTGTAGCTTCTGCCCCAATGACCATACATTTCATAGGGGCATATTATTGTGAAAATTATGCTACTAATATTTATTATTGTTCCTTTTTATCTGAAATTTTAAGAAATTTACAATGTCCTGTAGAAGGACTCTCTCTTTACCCATTTCAGTATGGTATTATTTCCTATGCACAAATCATCCTCAAATAGATCGTTTAAAGTTAAATATATTCAATATTTTAAATTTTTGTCATCTTAAAAATCTTATTTTTATTGAAAAAAAAAAGATGTTTTGTAAAATAGCAAAAACTTGTGAAGTTCATTTTTAATCATCTTGAGCAATTTGAATAAAGTTTAAATGACAAAAACAAAAGTTGCCTTCTTTAACTATTTGAACAAGTCTTGAACAATAAAAACAAAGTTTTTCAAAGTGTTTCTTTAACCCCTGAAATCAGGGAAATTTAAAAAAAAAAAAGATGTCAAATCTTAAAAAGACTTCGTAATTTCTTTTAAAACTATTATGATGGACAAGTATGAAGTGTTTTAAACCATTCTAAAATGCTTTTATGTGGACACTTGTATTTAACTTATGAAGTATTATTTATATATATATATATATATATATATATATTATGGTAAATTTTTAAAGTATTTTGATATATGATTGAGGTGTTACATTTCATATCTTGCGAAATTTTAAAATATTTTATTTTTGGTCACGTTTTCTTTAAAAGCAAGATTTAATTGAAAACTTGTAGTAATAGCAAAAATAAATTTTTAAAATGAAACTTGAAATTTCAAAATCATTTAGGTTTTTGTTAATTCCCAAAGTTTTAAATTAAATTTTGTTTTCATCAAGAAATCCATTTTAAACATTTTGAAACTATGTTCTTCAAATTTATTTTCTCATACTCAAATGACCTAATCTTCAAATACTCCTTATACAATTTCATCAAATGAGCAAAGTGTTTTTTGATCACAAAAGTAATATAAATTATCTTGAATTCTTCAAAGAGTCAGGAACAACACTTCATGTAGATTTGAGGGAATCTTCAGTCATGTCTCTCGTATTTTTTTATCGAGGTTAAGTATAAATTTATCATTATATTTAATTGTATTGAATTTTTTTCATTTTATTTTTTGTTTAATTAAATTTTGCTACTAAATTTTAATTTTGATTGAATTTTATCGTTCAAATCTGAATGATTTGAAAACAATATTTAATTAAAATATTTTTCAATTATTTTAATTTTAATAATTAATAATTA
>JBBYHL010000004.1:17493315-17503317 GCA_038381835.1 Adansonia madagascariensis
TAAAAAAATAAAAACAGATCGGAGCCTAACCCACTATATCCGAGATAGAAAGTACTACAAAGTTTAATTTTTGGTGTTTTATATATTTAAAGTTAATTTAGTTTTAAAGAAAGTAAAAAAGGGCACTAGTTTTTATTCCAAACAGCATAAAATTAAATACGAAATAAAAACTTTATTTACTTCTCTTTTACCATTTATTAATCTTATTAACGCTTTATTTTTTTCGACTTCACAAAATTTCTTTACTTTTTTATGAGATACGTTTGCATTTTAATTCTCATAATATAAATTATAATAAATGAAGATAATTTTCAAACGAACCATATAGTTATATATAGCAATATTTGAGTTCTGTTAATAAAATAAAGATCCTTTTAATTTGTTTTAGGTAATTAAGTATAGTAATAATTTATCTTATCTGACTTTTTTTAAGATATTTGTTTCTAATTCTTGTGTACGGCAAATATTTGGATATGTATATGATGATTATCAGTAAAATATATGAAACACTTAAAAATATCGAATATATTTATATTTAATACATGTACGTTTTCAATTAACCTCACTCATTCTCGAATGACATAGATTATAGTCATAGTTATAACTATAATTGCGATTAGTTAATTAATTAAGTATATAGATATGAAGGAAATTAATTAATATGGAATATATATATATATATATATATCTGTTATATAAATAAAAGCAGATAATCTTTTGAACTGACAAATATAGTTATAGGTATTTATTATATTTCTAATCTAAATTGTCATTATAAATATTTTTATTTTATAAAATTTATCCAATTAATAATGAGAATTTTAATTTCATTAAAAATCTTTCATTTAATATATCTTTTGATAATAAATAAATAAATAATTAAATTTTATTATAAACTATTTATTTTTAGAGTTTTAATTTGTCATGAATCTTAAAATGCAAAAGAATTAGAATAAAATTAAAATACGGACTTTATTATTTTCATGAATTTTAATTTTACAGTAAAATTAAAATAATAAATTTATCAATTTAAACATTGAATAAAATTTACATATGAATACATGTATTATTGATTTTACTTATTGGTAAAATATACAACTAAATATTCTTAAAATACATAAATAACGTGTATTGACTATTGACGTATGGCATATGTGATAATAGATACTAGTTCATGAAAAAGAGGGAACAATAAGTAATTAAATAAACAATAAAAGAGTTACATATAAAAAAAATAATATAAGTAAATAGAAAGACATATTTTCTTACATCATTAAGCTTAGGAAATTACTTTGGCTCAGGAATCTTGAAAATCGTAGACCAACTAAAATTTGGAGAACACAATAGTGGCATTAGGAGTTCAAAGCCGTTGAAAACTTTGTTACCCAAGCTAATCCCTGTAAGTAATAATTCTATTCGATCATGGATTAACTAGAACTCAAAACATATATATATATATATATATATATTGCCAAGTAAACTTTAACTTGTCTGCCATTCTTTGAGTTCTTGAAGGAATTAGTTGAGAAAGACAACGGTAAAGTTGAATGATTTAGGAAATGTTGATGATGATGGTGATTCATGGCAGCAACTTAAGCACGAGGTTGAAGCAAAAACTTGTCATGAAAGCGACAGATTAAGAGAACTAACTGAGAGAGTATGGGAAGGGTTTATATAGCGCTTAGTCAGGGAATAGAAAGGGGAGAAGAAGATGATGCACATTGAGGAAAAGTGTACCAAAAATGGCCCTGAAATTGGAGCCATAAGTCCTGTTAATGAAGGAGAAAAGGAAGATTACTTCATCAGGAAGCAAAAGAAACAGAAGATGGCCGATAATGGCAAGAAGCAGCAGAAGCAGAAGCAGAAGATACAATGAGAAGAAGCATAATCATAAAAGGGGACAAGGTACCCTGTTAAAGCTTACCGAATTGGGTTTAGAAGCACCTACCGATATGCCAAGAGAATTCACGAATTACTTTGAAAACTTGGGTGGGACTCAAATAAAGCTGGTCATTCAAAAGCTTATTCAAGTTATTGATTTGGAAGACTCGCAAAATCGTTTGTCGATGCCATTGAGACAAGTTATGAGTGAATTCTGGAATGAAGATGAGGAAGAAAAACTGAATAGAAGAGAAGAATAGAAATTGTATTTGTAGAACCACGTCTTGAAGTATCTAAGTTGAACCTGAACAAGTGGCAGGTCGGGCCAAACAGCTGATCATTTATGTTTTAACTTGTTCATGGGATAGAGACACTGTGAAGAACAATGACAATGGTAGGAAGCCAATGGCGGTATTACGGGTCTCATCGTTTCGGATGGCACCAAAATCATGGCTTGGATTTGCCCTGATCAGGGTTAGAGATGGAGAAGATGGTCATGCGATTGATTAAGGAATGAATTTATGGTTCAAGTGAATACAACATTCTGATAAACGGAAAAGCCGAGGGCTTTTCGTTTTTCTTCAGCAAACTAACTTCTATTTGTAATTTTCCTTTTAAACTTATCTTAATTGGTGTAAATTACCTATATATTTGGTATTTGTTTTTCCTATGGACTCTACTTAATTTCCTGCTAGTAATTCATTTTACCTATGGGTTTTGCCCTCTAAATGATCAAATCCTGAGTTTTGTTATGCGTTCCTTATTTCAAACAACTAGACATGGAAAGATAACCTAAATTGGTTCTTTGGCAACTTTGTTCTTTGGCAAACAAAGGGGAGTAATTAAAAACGTAATTTGTATAATATATTCGAAACATTAATATATAAGTGTAATATAAATAAAAGCATGGATATGAAAAAAATTTGTTGAAGTGACGAGAGTCAATTGGATATCAACGTCAACCTATAAAATATTATCCGTTTTTATTTATTAAGTATTACGATTTTTCTCACAAAAAAATGTCTCCCAAGTTGAAAGTGATGTGAAAATTTATATTAGTTGTGGGATTCATAGTTCGCTTTTCGAACAGTGACACTCAATTTGGAAAGAATTATACGAATTAGGTCAAGCTTAGAAAAGTATTTATATCTGATGCAAATATTTTAACAATATCAATTAAAAGCTTTTAATAAAGTATTTTTTCAGATCTTTGTTATAATTAAAATTCAATTTGATAAAATATTTTAAAAATTTTGGTTTAAAGTCGAAATTTTTTACAAAAATTGAAACCAAAACATTATATATGAGACATAACTGCTTTAATTTTTGATGCTTTACACATTTAGAGATACTTTTAAATAGGATATATATATATATATATGTATTAAACAAAACTGCAATAATAAAATACATAATTGTTATTATATATTGAAACAAAAATGAAGATTTTATTTTTTAAAAAAATATGAAAAGAGTATAATAAAGCATCAAACATGCAACTTGTGGGATACGAATATGGCAATGATCAATAAAACTTTTTTAGATTTAAATTTAAAGAAATTTGGATTTGATACTTGTGCACGACACATATTAAGATATGAATATGATGATGATCAATGAAATACATGAAAACTAAAAATATTGAATATAATTGTATCAAATCCATACACGTATCTAATTAACCTCCTCATTCAATCCCGAGTAATGTAGATTATCGTTAGGATTATAGTTATAGTTATTCCTATAGCTGCAATAAATTAAGTATATAAAAGTGAAACAAACTAATCAATATGTAATATGTTTATGAAAAAAGCGGGAATGAGAAGAAATTAAAAGAGTTACTTATAAATAAATAAAGAAATAAATAAATAAATAGAAAGACTTATTTTCTTACATGCATTAAGCTTAGGAAATTATTTTGGCTCAGGAAACTGGAAAATCTTAAATCCACTAAAATTGGGAAAACATAGCCGCGTTAGGTGTTGAAAACTATAATAAACTATGTTACCCAAGCTGTAAGTAATTCTATTCCACTATGGTTTAGGACTCAAAACCTATATATATATATATATATATATATAGCAATCATCATATTAACAAGTAGAAACTATAACTACTCTGCCATTCTTCCAATTCTTGAAAGGAAGTTGAGAAAGATCAAAGATTTTTTTTTCCTTGGCCAATCAAGAAAGATCAATGATGAAGCTGAATGATTTAGGGAAAGATGATGATGATGATGGTGATTCATGGCAGAAACTTGTAACGAAAACAAGAGATTAAGAAGACTAATTGAGAGAGTAATGGAAGGGTTTATAAATCGCTTAGACAGGGAAGCCAAAGGGAAGAAGAAGATGATGGTCGTTGAGAAAAAGGGTACCCAACATTGCCGTGAAAGTGGAACCCTAAGTGCTGTTAATGGAGCAGAAAAAAAGAAGATTACATGATCAGGAAGGAAAAGAAACAGAAGACAGCCTAAAATGGCAAGAAGCAGAAGACAAAGAACAATCACAGGAAGAAGCAACATCAGAAAAAGGGTCAAGATCCTATTGTAAGTTTACTGCATTGGGTTTGGAACCACCTCCCGATATGCCAAAAGCATTCAAGAACTGCACTCAAACCTTGGGTGGGACTAAAATAAAGCTGGTCATTCAAAAGTTTATTCAAGTTACTGATTTTGATTGAGCAGCAAAATCGTTTGTTGATGCCACTGAAACAAGTTAAGAGTGAATTCTCGAATGAAGCTGAGGAAGAAAAGCTGAATAGAAGAGATGCAATTGAAGTTGTACTTGCAGAGCCATGTCTTAAGGTACCTAAGTTGAACCTGAACAAGTGGCAGATCAGGCTAAGCTGGTCGTATGTTCTACATGGTTCATGGTATAGGAACATTTTGAAGAACAATAACAATTGTCTGAAGCCAATGGCGGTGGTACAGGTTTGGTTGTTTCGGGTGGGACCAAAATCCCAGCTTGGATTTGCCCTAATCAAGGTTAGAGATGAAAAAGATGGTTGTGTGATTGATTAGGGAATGAGCTGAATGTTCAATGATCACAACATTCAGACAAACAGAAAAGCAGATGGCTTTTCTTTTTTCTTCAGCAATCTAACTTCTATTTGTAATTTTCCTTTTAAACTTATCTTAAATGGTGTAAATTACCTATTTATTTGGTATTTGTTTTTCCTATGGAATCTACTTAATTTATGCAAGTAATTCATTCTGCCTATGGGTTTTGCCCTCCAAAATGTTCAAATCTTTAGTTTTTGTTATGTGTTCCTCATTTCAAACAACTAGACATGGAAAGTTAACCTTAAACTTGGAGGGATAACCCCACAACCACAACATTAACCTGGTAAGCTAGATAATATATATGATATGCGCATATAATGGTTTAATATTGTACAAATTCAACAATAAAACTAGTTACCTGATGATGCATAGTGTCGCTGGCTATGTGCCTATATCTTTGTTGGACAGTGGAGGGGAAGGGAGATCTGACAATATTAGACACAATTATATGAATATGACACAATAAAGCACTTAAAACACCACACAAATACATAAATCAAAGTCAATATAATATTAATTATTAACGTATCAAAATTTATATAAAATATAAAAT
The DNA here is from genome assembly GCA_038381835.1 of Adansonia madagascariensis. Lineage (NCBI taxonomy): Eukaryota > Viridiplantae > Streptophyta > Magnoliopsida > Malvales > Malvaceae > Adansonia > Adansonia madagascariensis. The sequence continues at coordinate 17,498,814 of JBBYHL010000004.1, forward strand.
ACGTTAAAGGCAATTATAACACAAATAGAAGAATTACCAGATCTAGATGGGATGTTAGTGGGCACAACTCATGGGTATCTATGCATGTGATCAGAGATAATGTATTGAAAACAAATGAACGGGAATCCAATTCAAGGGAAGAGGCATAAACACGTCCAAATTTAAATATTATAGGGTAAAAAAATCAAACCAAATGAACCAAATTTGATCGATTTCGACCAATTTTATTCAGTAAAACGACATTTTGCTCACCCTTAAATAAATTGGCATGCATTACAAAAACATAGAATGGATCAGCATAAAGATGATGATTGGATTACTGAAATGATAATGCTAACAGGTAAAATCATGAAAAACAAGAGTGGTAATAAAACTCTCATCATTAAAAAAGGGAAAAAAAAAAAATAAGAGGCTAAATATTAAGATCTACACTCTCATCAGATCATTTGTAGGAGGCTGTTTTAACCAAAAAATCTGGCAACATATATAAGCAATAAACAAGAGAAAACAGTAACAACTGAAACGTAACCAAGTTTTGGTCAACAACAAATGATTTATAAAAACAGTTGTGAATCTACTCTGAGTCAAAGTGAAACAGAAATTTACAAGAAATCAAAAATTATCTCTGTTGATTTTTAGATGGCCAAATGTTGTTTTTATCCTCTACAGATATACCATGTTATTGCAATTAATTCATTAATTTCTCTTCTATGCTAAGCTTTTGATTAAAAAAAGTATCAATCACACAAAAGCATAAAAGATAAGAGCCAATGAACAAGGTTAGATAGTCTGTCAAAGATGCATATATTCTATGCAAATGCATAAGTTATGCCTTAAGCACATCCATATACATCCAACCATGAGTTCCATTTTTTTCATGTATCCCCATCAAATGAATCACTAAAGGAAACATGATTAGTTCTAAATTTTATAGAAGTAAGACCCAAAAAGGGTGGTAAATTTTCATTTTTAAATGAATTACCAGATAATCTTTAAGTTGCTGCACTTTTGAACTTGAATCAGGAGAGATTTACAGGGGTACAACGTAATCAGAGTGCATACAGAACTAATTTCCCTTGGGTATTTAAAAAACCTTTCCTACAAAATCATCAGTATTTTTCAGAAAAAACAATATAGCACCTTTTTTCACTTCTTCTCCTTGTCATACAACAGAAATCAGATGGGTTAAAACATCATTAAATTGGTTGCCGCTCCAACAACAAAAGGTTCCATTAACAATCGAGTCAAGAAGTAAAAAATGACACCCAATGTAATGGATATTGGCAGGGCAGGCAATGCTCGGCGGCGCACGGATAACAAAATAAGAGTGCACCCAAGTCCTGAGATAATGGCAAGATAGCATGCATACACAGTCATTAGATCATACATGGCTGCCCTGCCTACCAGAACACTATAAAACACAAAGTCTCCAAGACCAAGCTTAATACCTCTACTTGCTGCCACTGAATCCCTCCTTACCTGCTCTCTCTCATTGTCCATCCCCAACAAGCCAACAAGAGGAGACATTTGCTCATCCACAACAATCTCAGATTCTCTATTGCAAACTATAGTAGAATATTCTGATGAGTTACTATCTGATGAATACCTTTCTCTCGTATGACCAACCAAAGGCGACCTCTCACCTTCATCTCTATTTCTTTCACCTTCCACATTCTCTGAACTTCTAACCTGGATAGCAGCATACTCAGGACTCCTACAATTTTCACTTCCATCTCTATGGACATTATTATTTGACACTGCCTGTAACTCAACTGACCCAGAATCTGAAACTCCACCAACAAGAAGCCCCAAACTTGACCGCTGATTTCCCGCATTGCGAGAAACTGTTGGTCGAGCTTCATATACCAAAGCTGGCAATTCTTCATCTCGGCTTGAGGCCAACTCCACCAACAACTTAAGGGGGCCACCAGGAGCCAAAACTGCAACTAAATCATACAAAGCCAATGCAACAAGCAAAATCCATGTAGTCCACTCCGGCAGTTTGGTAAACCACGTTGCCACAATTATCCCCAGCGATACCATATACCCCTGCCTCAAAACAATCGGCATCCCACTAGAAAACATGGATAACACGCCAACAATGGTAAAATTGAAAAGCAGCAGAAAACACGTAATTGAGTCAACTGGTATTGAGAAATGCTGAATTATTGACAAAAAGATTGAACCACCCATTGAACCTAACACCAACAACAACAACAACAATTCCACCTAAGAAAGATCAAGATGCATAAACAAAGACATATAACTAAGAGAATAACACCAAAAAAGAAAACAAAACACAACCTCGCCATTTTGTCAATGTAATCAATTGGCAACAAAAACAAAATATTTAGATAAACTGCTATTGATATATGCTGGACTAGCCCTCCAAAATTCTTCGAATTGCTACTGCATGTGACATGAAAATGAAGGCCGAAAGGAGGGGCAAACAACAATTAGAACATAACTAAACAGTTTCACTAACAAATTTCGTGAGTTAAAGAAACATTTTGACGTTAAATGCTTTGATTGATAATTATGTGATGATTCCAAATGTATAGGAAGAAGATGCTGTTTAGATACAAACCTTAATTACTTTAAAGCATTCCTCAGCAAAAGGCTAACTAGACGGTAGGGGAAATAGAATTGAAATCAATCGTTTTCAGGAAATTACAAACGAACACACAATTAATTTTAAACAAAAACTGCTTTCAACACCAAATTATCCAGAAAAAAAAAAAAAAAAAACAAATCCCAATTACAGAAACACATAAGTACGAAAAAAAAACGACTTTTTAACACCAAATTATCACAAAATAACTTAAGACCCACATAGCCAAACACATAATTAAGTCAAAGAAACGGCTTTTTAATACCAAATATTCAGAAATAAATCAAAACCTATGTTAGCAAAAGAGGGTATTAAGCCAAAAATTAAATCTTACCCAGCACAAAAAAAGCCGAGAATCGCATATAATTCTTCAAAAAATTAGTGAAGTTATAGTAATAAAGCAGCACAAGAACAAAAGTAACGATAGCAATGAGGATAACGAAGACCAAGGCATTAAGCAATGCTCCCTCGAGCTTCTGGGAAGCGCTATCAGATGCGTTTTCGAGGTAAACAAGATTGGCAGCTGTGCGGATGGGAACGGAAGAGGAAGAAGAAGAGAAGGGGTTGGAAGGTGAGAGGGAGTAAACGAGAAGGACAACTAAGAGCATGCAAAGAGAGACTGGGGACATCACGCCGATGATTTCTTGGCCGATTGAATCTAGGATGCTCGACTCCATTGGGGATTTTGACTGGGGATTTTTGTCGAACAGGAAGTGCGAATTTCTTTTTTAAATGTTTTAATGCATTTAGCAATCTTTTGGGTGAGGGGTCTTCGCCTTCGGGGTTTGTTTGGTGGTACAAGGAAAGAATATTAGACATGTGACTTACTTTTAAGAAAGTTACTTTGTGTATTTGTTGTCATTGAGATTGTAATTAGAACCGTTAAATTGATTTAAATATATTTAAATTTTTAATAAAATTTTTATAAATTTAGATTAATCTGATTTATTCAAATTACTTTCATAAAAATAATATTTTTATTTAAATTTAATTATAAAATATATAAATATTAATATAAAAAATATTTAATAATATAATAACTTATGAAATATACTTTTAGGCCGACTGGATCAAACATTTAAAAAAAATTATAATTTTTGAATGGCGGCTCGGCCCAATTTATGGTCAGGTATAATTAACAAAGATATAATTAAATTTCATAATTTACATATGTATGTTATATTTTTTTTATCGTATGACTCTTTTAAATATAAATATAATACAAATTATTAAATTTGTTAAAATCAGTTTAAACATGAATATGATAAATATATTAAACATGTTATGTTAATTATTTAAAATTTATTTATTGTATTTATTATATTGTCAATATGTTGTATAGATATTCAAATTTACAAAATCTAGATATAATTAACTAGGTCAAAGTACTAAGAAGGTTTCTATATAATACTATTTAATGCAAATTGCTTCTTATATTAAAAAGCTGAGTAATTTAATCATTATATTTTTAAAATTGAAGTAAAAATGTAGGTGGTATTTAATTTTTATTAGAATAATAATGTATATAATTTAATTGTATTAAAATATTATATCAATAGTAATCGTACAACTTAAGTCAAATGCATGTTAGCTACCCATATTATTAATTTTATCTTTTTCTTCAAGTTTAAAAGTATAAAAATTAAAATACATTATTTTTTGGATCAATTTACATTGGATAATACGATAAAAGACTTCCAAAATACATGACCCAATTAATTAAGAGTTTGAATCCAAAGTCATTAACACTTAAAATGGGCAGCAATCTTTAAATGAGTATTTATATGGAACATTTCATTGGAAATGAATTTTAGGGTAAAATATAAAATTTATGTATTAAAAAAATTTATCATTTATTGAAGGACGAAGCATATCTGATTTCTCTATCACTTG
>JBBYHL010000004.1:17538169-17550872 GCA_038381835.1 Adansonia madagascariensis
ATTATTCAAATGATCAATATCTATTATCATACTTGTACTTCTATATGGATAACCATCATAAATTAAAAATTAAATAATCTTTAAGCAAACTAATAAACGAGCATTAAATGAACTATAAACAAATTAAACATATTATTTGAACTCGATTCATTTATAAATGAACAGAGATCAAACTATTTACAAATGGCTTGTCGAATGCTTTATTCATTTGCAAATTTAGAGAGAGATATCAGATTAACTCAAAACTTTATATATATAATAAGTACAATTTTTATTACTAAATTCAATGGTTAATTAATTAAAATATTAATTATATAAATTATTATACAAGTGTACAAATTTAATTTAATTTTATAATTTTATACTAAATTCAACTACCGATTAATTTTACACATGGGATTATGGGAAGTTTTTATGTGAACTGCGACGGAGGATTATTGGCATGGGCTTAGATGAATTGTTTGTTAATTTTGTTTTCTTTTGTTATTAAGGTTGGGCCAGCTATCAGGCTTTTCCTTTAGGTTTTATGGTCCTAAGCTAGCACTAGCGGCAGTCTTCTGAATTGATGGCTTAATTAGTTATATATATTTTACAAAAATTAAGAAAATCGAACCCAAGGTCAGGATGTGTGACGTTTGGTTCTCATTCCAATCAATTCAACCAGTTGGATTAATCATTTTATTTAAATAAAATTTTAAATATTTTAAAAATAATTTATTATTAAAAATATATTCAATATAATAAAAGTTAATGAAAATATATATTTTTTAATAAAAATATACATTTGACTTAGTATTATGATTTTAATATAATTTTAAGTTGTTATAGGCTTTAATCTAATCACATTTGAAAAATAGTTTTGAAAAAAATTTAAAAAATGTTCTTTTATTGATTTTTCAATGATGAAATCAATTTTAAGCTGAATTAATTAAATTTTGATCTTTTATATGTCACGTAACCAAACAAACTTTTAATTCTCAATTGATTCAGTTTGATCGATTAATTTGATCTGGTCCAATTTTTTCAACCAAAAGTTCTACAATTCTTCACTCTCTCTCTCGATTTTCCTTTTAATAACACAATTAAGATATTTTAAGGTTGTATCAAGGGGTAGGGGAAGGCTTGATTTTGAAACCTTAAGAGTCGGCAGCAGCAAAATCATCTATTGACAAAAAAAAAAAAAAAATCTTCTCCTTAATCAAATTAGAATTATTCATGAATTGAGCTAAATTTGAGGTAGGTTAAAGCTTGGTCTAGGTCTCATATTAACAACCATCATTTTTACTTAAGTTTGGTTAGATCCTAATTATGAACAGAAAATTTTACCCAAACCAAAACCAAACATGTAAAACCATTATCCAAGCTTGGCAAATTAAATGCAAAGGAATCGACCCCTTTGATAGAAAAGATCGATCCCTACTAAAATCTATATATGTAGTAGTAAAACCAATCTGATTGAACTAAGACAAAAAATTTTATATTCAAAACTTAACCCCTCCAATATTAAAGTAAATTTAAATTAAACTAACCCTCACAAATATCTCATATCATATTCATTACATGTTAATTTAATATTAAAAAAATTAATAATAAATCTATTTAAAAATTAAATAATTTATTATTCGATCTAATAAAATTATTAAATCTAAGTATATCATTTTACGGCTCGATCTGGCACACGAGCGGCTTTAATCGTTAGTATGAAAGCTCATAAAATAATTCTTAAATTTCAGCCACCCTGTCCCAAGAAAAAGGTCTATAATTAGGACTTAAGACCACCCCCTCCAAAAAAAAAAAAAAAACTAGCAGTGATCCATCATTGGACCTTACTTTTTATCCATTAAAAAAAACAAATGGATCAAGAAGATGGCTACACATATCGAGTCAACCGACAAATCAAAACTATTTTTTTATACTAGTATTTGCTATCAGATATATTTGTAGGTAAATATTCATTAATTTATTTAATTTATAAATATAATTATGCATAGTAACTAAAATTTACATTAATATGAAAAATTTGATTTATTTATATAAATTATATTAAATTAGTGTAAGGTTTATTATTTTCAATATTAATAAAAAACTAATTATGACGATGAAAAATTAGATGTACATTTTAATTTTATTTATTTACATAAAATAAATCGATTTATTTTTTAAGATTAGTGAAAAATTAGAAATTTTATAATGAAACAATTTCATAGACATTTTTAATTTTTTTCTATTTAATATCAAATTAATTCATTAAAAATAAATGAAATTAAAATTTTTAGTTATAGATTGTTTAAATATTATCAATAATAAAAAATTATTTATAATGACAATTTAAATATATAATCAACAATAATTACTATTTTTATATGTTCAAAAGATTTTTTACATTTTTACTTTTATATTTATTAATATTTGTTATCACATGCATTCACACGTGAATGCTAATTGTTTATTTATTTTCAATATATAATTAAATACTTTGAATCAAGAACCGGATTAGAGGGATCAAAAATGTTTAATTCATATAAAGCCATTGAATTGGCCCGACCATTGGTTGGAAGGGTTGAATTTTATCTGACGTGATGAGCAGGGAGCTCACCACGTCAGGCACCTTATGGAAAGTTCATCCTAGTGAGCTTTCCCTAGAATTTTTCATTTAAAGTAGATTGATTCAAAATCCATAAAATGATTCAGATATTGTCATTCCTATATATAACAGGTGGATAAGCAATATAAACTATTTTGTTAGAATTTTGAGGAATATTGTATATAAAATATAAGTGTGTCTGAGTATATTTAATTTTTTATATAATATTTTTATATTATTTAAAAACTCATATCTTATAGATATAAAAATATATATCTAATACGAAATTTCAGATAGTAGCATTAAAACAAGTGCAATTTTATCAAAAAGATGGTAGGTAAGTTAAGTATCACTAAGCTGCATGTGGGTTTTGAAAATGCCAGTTTCTCTCACATGACAACCCCATTTCTGCCAGCAAATAGCAGCATTGAATCTGCAGCTTCTTTTATAATAACTTTTAGATAAGGTGGAAAACACTAAGCCTGTTCACTATTTAATTTTAATTGAAATACTAGACTAAAATAAGATTCGATCGTTAATTGATTAAAAAATTAATGAAATTACCTCCAAAAATATATAAACTATGTTTTTTATCTTATTAAATGTTTTAAGTTTTATATTATTGAAGTTTTTTTATTTATTATGGATGTACATTTTACTTATATTTGATATTTAAATATTCTTATGATTATACCTATTTGAATTATAAAAAACTGAAAATTTAATATTTTAAATGTAAAGAATTAAAATTCAATTCATTCGGTTGATACGATCGAATTAACCAAAAATAATTCTGGTTTTGTTAATATGATTCTCTTCTAACTTAATTTGTTTAACAGTCAAGAGAAATAAAAAATAGCTAATTCGGTTAATAGAATTCGATCAATTGCTTAATTAAACTAACTAATTGAACACCCCTAAAAAAACAACATAAGAAATCTTCTAAACTTTGAATTAAAAGTGATTATAGACATTTAATTCTTTGTGAACTATATATTTTTTGGATTCAGGTGAATTTAGGATATAGTTATATTTTAGACCTATTTATAGGTCGGGTTTTGGCAGACCTACTCAAATTTATGAAAATCATGTTCAAAGTCTGACCAATACAAGTCAGGACTGAACAAATAGCCAGTCTATAGACAGGTCTAGTTTTTTCAATTTTTTTCTAAAATTTATATATATTTAAAGGACCATATTCTATACTCATAATTAAATATATGATACAAGTATCGAATATAAATATTTTTTTCAAAGTAAAGAGCGGGTCAACGTAGAATAATATGGGATGTTAGACATTCTTATCTCCTATCAAAGTATTTTATTCGTAATAAGCGTTAAGCTGTTTGAATTCATGTGAATCAAGACTAGACTTGATAGATAGGGCTAGCTCGGCTCAATAGTCGCGATCTATATTTGGTTAAATTTGAATAAATTAATTTATAATTTAGGTTAATTCAGTTTTTATTTTAATTTAAATTATTGTATATATAATAAAATAATATTTTATTTAAATTTAATTATAAAAAAATTATCATCATTTTAAATAGTAAAATGAACACTCCAATGATCTGAACTTAGATAAAGAAAAACAATTTTCCATGCCGCCGCCTGGCCCGACTCTAATTGAGACCTCATTTTTACTCAGAATTAGTTGAACCAATTCCAATGGTATATAGAACAAATTAATTTCTAGATAAGCGTAGATCCCAAGTTCAAATAATCTCTTCCCCAAATTAAGAAATCGAAGTTGAAGTTATGAAATGCTTCACAACGTCATTAAAAATGCATTTAATTACGACTACTATTAAAGACAAAAGATAAAAAATAAAACCATTTCCTCCATTAAATTATTCTTTTATATATATAGTTTTATTTTTAAACATTGCTTATTATAATACTAAGTAACAATTTTTTTTAATATTGATGCAAATTAAATGAAGATTATTAATATTAGTAGTTTAAAAATATCTCAAAAAGAATGAAGCATTAAAGTAACGGTTCTTTGTATAGAAAATATTGAAACATATTCTAATGACAATAGCATAGGGGATAGATTGGAAATAATTTTGATTGATGATGAGGTAATATTATGATATTTAAATTTTAATAATTAACTTTTCAATTATTTTTTTAAATTATTTTTTAATAATTTTTTTAAATTACATCAAACTAAAAGTTTAGGTCGTAATGTTTAACGATGTTATTATAAAATTCAAGGATCTTTTTCAAAAGAAAAGACTTGCACTATTACAAATGATGTAGCTAAAAGATGATTTGATAAATTTATTAATCTTAATAATAAACTTGAATTGTTACCAACAGAATATACTATTATCAATAAAAATCAACTTTTTTGATATATAAAAGTAATTTGTTCTATGATTTTTTTTCCTTTGACGATTCGAGAAAACACATTGACAAATAAATAGGTATTTAGTATAAGACTAATATGAATGACAAAATTATTGATCAAGTTAAAGAATGAAAAAAAATGAAAAAGAAACATAAAAAAAATATGGCATATAAAGATGTCTATTGTAGGAAAAGTACTTAGAAAAGTTACGAAATATTTATTATAAATTTTTAAAATGATATTATTATTTAATGCTTTAATATATAACTAATTAAATTATATCAATTTGCATAGATCGAAACAATCAAGATTAAAGAGCAGAAAGCATTAATATATAATAAATCTATCTTTTTAACATCGTGCAAGTATTTTAATTATGATTTGAATTTTTTCTGTTATTATAGTATTTGAATTACAAAAATATTATATATATTTTACTTATTTTAACAATTTAAACAATGTTTACTATACATTAATTACATATTATCTATCAAGATTATTATTTAATATATTATTATAAATAAGAAATTAAATCAGTAAAATCACGTGTAACATAGATGACATTGAAGATAAATTTATATAAACTTTGATATATTAATAATTCATATTATATAAAATTTAAAACATTTATATTAAATCATATCGTTTATTTAATTAATTTTTATGTTATATTCGTGTAACAATAGTGAAAGACAGCTCTTCTTGAACTTTTAGCAAGCTAAGTTACACCGAAGCGAATTACCGAAAAGGTTAAAATACTATATCTAGAAGTCACTAAAGATCAGTAGACGGCAAAAACGAGTTTAGTTTCCAAGTGCCAACTAGAAGGAATTAGGTAATTGAAAACAAAATAGAAAGAGAAAAAGGGTACGCATAGTAGTTCATTTATGTTATTTAAATTCCAATTAATATCAAACATGGACATGTTTTTTATATAAATATATTTAATTTTTTAAAATTTTTTATTTACTCGAAAAATTATAACTTATTTTCATTTTTAATTACATGTCAAATACAAATATCAAAAATAAATATTTTACAAAAAATAAAAAATTCGTATTGCACAAAATGTCACTACGGACAAATAAGCTTAATTGTAGGTAAGGGGAAGAAGAAAGAAGTTGAGTGATACGTGAAACAAGGCAAAAAAACTTCAACCAACAAATGAAGTTTGCATTTGGAAACAAAAATTGTTAGATTTAGCCTAAATAATCTCCGTCAAGCAAACTTAGAAGTGCAAGAATTTATAGGAAACAAAACAGTAAATATTTCATAATATTTGGAATAAAAGTCCTATATGAACACCTTTCATGATATAACAAGAAGCGCAGCTCTATCCTAGGCTATTATTTATAGGACTTGTATTTGATACAATAACAATTTTATAAATGCATACGTTATTAGTGAAAATGATGTCATTGTTAGAATATGCCTTTAAACCAATCAGACTGGATCATGAAATATATGGTCAATTAACACATACCAATCACTAACTTAAGTGACAAAGGATTTTCGTTGTATTAATGGCATGATTAACTATCATAAAACCATTAATTTTATGAAGTCTATGGAACTTAGAAAGCCTTGCAAAGGAATTATAAAGTGTTATAATTGTGAGATCCGTATGTGTCAAAGCAAAGTTCCTCAATACATTCTTAGTCATCATATTATCATGATAAGGCACTGACAATGCTCAAAGACCAGCAAATGCTATGCATTCTTACTTATGAAGTAAACAATAGGTCTTATAGTTTGAAGTATGCGAGATACTTAGGATGACATATGGGTGCTTGTTTGAGGAAACAAGTTCACTAAACATAGCCTGCATTAGAACTTTATTAAGTATTAGTTGCTCAAGTGTCTATGAAAAATGCTTTCATGCGCCAGTTGTGTAAATACTCCTTGGACTTGTGATACCTAATCATCTAGCATGGAGAATGTCATAGATCATCACAAATGGATCCACTTTGATGGATGCCAATGGAAGAATGGTTTTGGGTATGGCATAAAGCATATGGAGATGCTTGAGTGATTCACAGAGGATTCACCACTCCTAATGACATCAAAGATGTATTCTATTCATTCTTAACTTTGTTTAATTAGATTAAAGTCTTTAGCCAAAGCACTATGAATTATGACATCTTGTTTCTCATAGATTCATAATTATTATCCATGAGTTGTAAGAACTAACATGGATTAAAGCATGGACAAACACTGCACTATGCTTTTACTTTATTTGGGATATTTGGTTAAAAGATCGAACTACCCTGATATGCAGATTACTGAAAGGCTTCGTTCAGGTCACTTTGACTTTTTGATATTTAGATGGTCATGATGGGTTACTATATCCCACTCTTGATCCATGAATAAAGTTAATCAGATTAATAATGGTCATTGCCAACATGTTAGAAACTGAATGAGTCACACCAAATAAGATGGACTTATTGGTTTAAGTCCAAGATTTAATTAAGTTTCACATAATTAAATAAAAAGTATTATGAGAAGGACCTCATTGAATTAGTTAAATTAAGTATTATTTAAAACATAAATTAGGCTTTTAAAATCTAAATATAGATGTCTTAATGTGGCAATAAGGATTAGAATGTCTTGTTAAGATAATGTTTGATTGTAGACATAGTAATAGGGATATGTTGGTTTCGGGCTGGATATTATTTCTAATAGATTAAATAATTATTTAATCATATTTTTATGAAGTAAAGTTGTTTTACTAGTTAATTAAGAATTGAAACTCTTGCATGTAAATAAAAGTTGGTCTAAAAACATAACTATCTAATCGACCTTGTTTTGAACAATGCATATTTGGACTTGATGCATGGTTAGGCACAAATATGAGGGCCTCATTAGAGCGGTATTAGGCTAAGATATTAAGTAATTAATAGTTGGGTCCAATCCTAAATGGATTGGTTAAAAGAGTTTTACCTAGATCTTGTAAAACCAAATGTAATGCCACCTATTGGGTTTTGTGATAATGGGCTTGGTTAAATCATTAGTTAAGCCTAACCTAATTTTCGATGTATAACTGTACATTGATAAGAGCTTTCAGTATCTACTAAAATGGCTAAAATCCTGAGGATCCATAACCTAAAGTTAGTGCAACTCTTCTTTATAAATTGGCTAGTGCATTATTTGCTTCTTAAGAGATCCAAAATCATTTTGTTCCAAGTAAAAGAAAGAAAATAGTTCTTTAGCACTTGTGATAGTCGCCGCCACCTAAAGGAGGCTAGAATTCATTATTATCGCCTTCTTATAACCTCTCTGTAGCATTTTCTTTTTTCCATGTTCTTATAGAAACAACATACTTGAATTGTTCTTGGTTGTGCCTGAAAGAAAACCACTAAATCTTGGTTAACATGTCAAAATCTTCTAGCTAGCATTAGAGAGCCATTGAGTGTTGTGAAGATTCCAACAAATATATGTGTGGTTCACTGTTGGAGACAAGATGTATATGTTGCTCATGATATCAGAGATCTTTTTAGAAAGCCCAATCAAAGTTTCTAGGGTTTCATATGACTTTGAGAAACTTCAGATTACAAAATCTGGGAGTCAAGTAATCTCTCATCAGATTGGTGATTGAATTTCATAAAGTTTTGAAATAATTGACTATATGCAAATCCTTCCTTAAAGATCCACATAATGAAGTACAATTGTTTCTCTAATTTACTTTCCATTGCATTATTTTTATATTGTTGTTATTTAACACTAAGCATGAGGTTGGACTAATCTAGATCCCTACATGTATCTCGGCAGTCACCTCAATAAAAGTAAAATTATTTCTATTTATTTATAAAAAACCTTTGATAAGGTGGCATTATTTGATTCATTGATAGTTAATAAATTTACACATTGTCAATATATCAAATATAAACTCTTATTTTTATAAACTATCCTCACTTTATTTTTGGTGTAAAAAAGATTGTAATTTATAATGAAAAAAGAAATTGTAGATTTTGAATTTAAACTCTAAATCTACTGGATGACTGAATAAACCTTTAGATTAAGCCCAAATTCAATGCATCTCAATTTTCCTAAGGGCATTATTTATATAAACAGTTTTTATTATCGCAATTTGGCATAAAAGAAAGAGTTTTAAATTTTAAAAATTTAAATTTTAAACGTATTGAATCTTAGCAAAACCCCCATACTTTCTCCATTTTCAGCTTTTTTTTTTTGGATATTTTCATGCCTCAAACTTCGCATCTTCGTTAGGAAAGATTGTTATTCTAGTTTTCCTATTGTTTTTTAACGGAAAAATGCTTGTTTCATAAATGGAACAAAAAATGAAAAGACAGATAACTAATACCTTATGGAAAGAGAAGCAAATATAGTTGCTAATCTTCTTAAATCATCAATAAGGCCTTTGTAAGCCATACTCCAAAATTTCAAAGGAGTGGGACATAAATTGACCCTATTGCATTTATGCATTACTAAATTCGGCTTGTATATGAATTTATAATTGTTAGTTGGCTCCTTCTTATATGAATTTATAATTTTTTTGTTATTAACGGTTAGCCGGTTACTCTATAAATTGATCTATTTATAGATTGAATTAGGTATAAGATTATTTAATTCAGGTCGTTTATTCAATTCAAATTATTATTTAAATTTAATTATAAATATAAAAATATATTTTTATATTATCTTAAATAAAAAATTTTAATTCGATTTTGATTCGATTTGATTTATGAATAACTCTATTGCCACTTAATAAGAGAAGATTTTGACACCTTGCCTAACAAAAAGGCTCCCTTTTTCCACTATAAAAAGAGCACTTCTCAATTTCATTTCCACCCATCAAAAGACATTTCTCGACGATGTCTCTCACACACTTGCTAGTATTGCTTTTTGGGGTGGTGGCTCTCGCCGCCACTCCCTCCCTTGGTACCTCCTACGAGTCACCCGACTATGGGAAACCTCCCCAGGTGACGCCACCGCCAGTTTACAAACCACCATGTGTACCACCGAAGAAGGAGAAGCCTGAGCCTAAACCACCACTTTATAAACCTCCAAAGAAGGAAAAACCAGAACCCAAGCCACCAGTCTATGCAACACCTCCGAAACAAGAAAAACCAGAACCCAAGCCACCCGTCTATAAACCACCAGGTTATTCCCCGCCGAAGAAAGAGAAGCCAGAATACAAACCTCCGGTGAATGAACCTAAGCCACCAGTTTATGCACCACCAAAGAAAGAAAAGCCAGAACCCAAAACACCGGTGTATGTACCTCCAAAGAAACCACCGGTTTATGCAACACCTCCGAAGGAAGAAAAACCAGAACCCAAGCCACCAGTCTATAAACCTTCAGAGAAGGAAAAACCAGAGCCCAAACCACCGGTCTATGCACCCCCAAAGAAGGAAAAGCCAAAGCCCAAACCACCGATTTATGCACCACCAAAGAAGGAAAAGCCTGAACAAAAGCCACCGGTCTATGAACCACGACCACCAAAGAAGGAAAAGCCTGAACCCAAGCCACCAGTCTATGAAACTCCTCCAAAGAAGCCACCACCATATGGTCCCTATCCATGACAATATCCATTAGTGAAGCCCTAGTCAGCCATCCGAAAAAACTAAGCTTACTATGGCTATATAGATAGATTAGTATAAAACTACAAATAAGAGCTGCTGTCAAACTCATGTTCTAAACTTGCATTTATGTCATGCCGTGTTTGCTTGAATGTCGTGGTTGATGATAGATCAGTAGCGAGAAACGCTTATCTAAGTGCTATTTGACATGCCTATTGTGTTAGCTTATTATTGCTGAAA
The DNA here is from genome assembly GCA_038381835.1 of Adansonia madagascariensis. Lineage (NCBI taxonomy): Eukaryota > Viridiplantae > Streptophyta > Magnoliopsida > Malvales > Malvaceae > Adansonia > Adansonia madagascariensis. The sequence continues at coordinate 17,548,890 of JBBYHL010000004.1, forward strand.
TAAGAATTTTCTGATTCAACATATATTCGAAATGTTAACTGCAGGAGTATTTTGTTAGATTATTTTTGTCGTAATCTCATGCATGTGCATGCCTTTTTGGCATTCGAGTAGCTCCAGAACTCAACTTTTGTTTTGTTTAAAGTACATGCATGAAGAAAATGGTTGGAGATATATTGGCCAAGATTAAAAAAAAAAAAAAGAAGCAAATATGAGGCAATGATGACAGTTGCAATTTATCCGGTTGTTCGTGATGTTATCAAATATCTTGAAATACTATTAAATTAGCATCCGCGACAATTGCAACTTTTATATATAATACCTTTGAGACTCGTAATCGTAATCACCATTCCGCAATTACGTTCACGATGAAATCTGCGACCACGCAAAGGAGAGAAATGCCTCACCTTTAAGAAAATTGGCTAGACAACTAAGCAATTTTATCCTTATCAATGTTTTTTCAATATTGCTTTAATCTGACTTACTTATTCTCCTTTAAAGTTTTGCCATCAACCGGTAATGGTAAGTAAGAGAACAGTGGAGCCTTGGTTACTGAAATTTTTATGATTTATGTTACATACTAAAACAAAGTCAAAGTTATGAAATATGATTATAAAATTTTATAAAAATCTTATAAAAAATATTTTGCAAAGTAAATATTCCATGATTTCTTGAATATGATACATTGCCACAAATTTTAGTTTGTTATTTTAGCACAAAATTATGTTAAACTGATAATATGTTATTTAGATTAAGGTAAGTGTCAGATATAAATACGTATCTAATATAAAAATTTAAATTTTTTAAGTCTTTTTGTAAATTTGAAAGATCATATACATTACCCATATCCGAATTTGTCGAATATAATATCAAATATGAGTAAAATAAAACGAAAAATTCGAACAACGTAGAATGGATCAAAATATGAACAAGAAAATGAAAAAGGTTGGATGTATCATCAAATGAACGCTGAAATTACGAATAACAACACTGTTCTATAATTAAGCTAATTATGTGTTTTCAATTCTGGCTTGTCTTGATTACCAAACTGTCTTCTTCTGTATATACCTAACTGTGGCCACCTTATCCTTGCAAGATTTCAGTTTTAAATTGCAGTAGTGAATGTAATTTAGTTATTTTTATTTTATTGTGATCATAGATATAAAAAATATTACTGTGATTAATTACAATAAATATTAATTGTGATCGATAATAAAAATAATTAAAATCGTAAACTAATGATTATAAAATTACGTCAGATATTTAAATCCTCGCCCTCCACCATCCTGTTTGAGAATATGCTGACAAATCCCACCTTGTTATATAATTAGTGGTTTAAAGGGGCTAAAAGCGTGGTAGGACCTCATACAACTGCAAATTAATATCAATATCACCCTTTAACTTTGATTTTCTTCTAATGTTTATTCCGTTTCCTACTTTCAAAAGCTATCTACCTACCAATATCCCATGTATTAAAACCACAATCTTAGCGTATTAAATCAGGTTATTTAGTGTATTGAGCCTTCAGCTTGTTTGAGACACAAGATAGTATTAAATGTGGGTGTTATTCTGCTTAATTAACGGCTGCTGTTTCGTATCAATTTTTAAAGAAATGACAGCGCATTTTTTCTATTAGATAATGTCTATTATTACACCATCTAGAGAAATTAAGAATGAGTAACAATTGTCTTTAAAAGATTAAAATTCATATATAAAAGTTTTAATGATCTTAATAGTCATCTTTTAAAACTGTGTTTTTAAAAAATTTTAGAAATAGTTATCGTCCCTAATACTGTTAAATTCAAGATAGAAAAGACTTTTTCTTTGATTATCCTTTTATTTTGTCCAAAAAACTTCTTATTTTATAGTGAGCGACACCATTAAATACGTAAAATATTATAAAAAATTTCAAAAGTATTCAAATTATAAACAAATAACTAAAAATAAATAAAAAATTATAAATATTAAGATTCAAACTTTAAATCT